>OZ024918.1:38246179-38276179 GCA_964017125.1 Flabesymbios commensalis
ATTTGGTATTTCATAGGAACGTATAATTTCCATGTATATCATATGGCATGTGGCGAAAAATTAATTTATCTGGGCTGGTTATCGAACGGCACTGTATATATCTACTGTGACGTTCAGGCTGTACCGCGTTATGTTTTATGTTTGCACCAATTAAATTCATTTATTCTACCAACTACCATCTAAAGATGATTTTTTAGCAATGCCATTATATATTTAGTGATGATATATTAAGTCCAAGAACTTGCTACGAAATAAAAAAAAACAGTAGGCCCCCAAATCGTCGTAGTATGGGTCATTGTGACCTAGACTTAAACTAGCTCAATGCATTTATTAAGTGCCATTTATTAATGGGATTATCAAATACAAATCTATGTTTGAAACACCGGAAAAAATAAAACCAAGTGGGAAAGAAGAAGAATATAAGAAATCACAAGTCATCAATATAATATGAAATGGACAGGCCACACCCATCAATACAAATGGTCGTATATGCGTTTGCGGAGAAGTCTCAGCAAACACTAGATGCTGGTCAATCGCTGGTTTAATGTTGGGAAAGCGTTGTAGATGGTGGCCAAACATTAAACCAGCATTGGATCAACTCCCATTGAAAAGAAGCACATTCATATATATACCGACATTAACACACGATCATAGGATCCATTCTGTTAGGAAACGTGAGAAAGCTATTATGAAAGCCTCGCGGGTGCAGAGTTCAGATCTTAGGATCACCAGATCCATTGTTGGGCGGGAGAAGAGGTTGACCAGGCGTGGGACTCGAGATGCAGTCTGGGTCTACTGCAGGTGATAAAGTAGCCAGTCGCGTGAAGATAGCGGTGTAGTCCGACCCGAAACGGGAAGAATCCATGACCCCATTTCCGTGGTAACGCCTCTACTGTCACCGTGAGTGGTAAGCTCGGTTTATTCTCACTTCGCTCCTTGGCAATATATCATACTATTGATACTGAAAAGGTGTATATCTCACTTTGTAGAGTATGAGATACACCCTTCCAGCTCTGAGGTGACACTATTATAATATAGAACATTCCTGAGGATGGTGAGATGAATAAGGTGACACTGTCCTCCAGACACAGGATTCGAAATTCGAGCCCTGACGGTCTGACGCCGAGCACGCTACCTCTCGGTCACGGAGGCTCCCCACAATACTTAGTTTTACACGTGGATGGGGAAGAAACAGCACTATCTGAATCCGAATCACGTAATTTTGCAACTTCCAAGATAATCATCATCAATATCTTTGTTTCACTATGTATTGTGGAAGACCACAGGAGTGATTGCGCGTACGGCATTTGTTGATTTGTGAAGTAAGCAGCTACTAACTTTTGGCTTTTCAGAACATAACTGTCCGCGTATTGCATCTGTATCTGTATGTTACGTGGCAGTACGCACTATTGTGCTATCGCGCCACGGGTGCTATCGCACCACATTATGGATTTTTTGGGGTCTCGCCGCATGGAAACTGCGCCTACGTCCATTGAGGTTCTTTTACGTCCAGCTCAAATTCATTCATACGAGCCATCTGATTTACGTGGTTCTCTGAGCCCCACGACACGACATCGCTGCACGCATGTCCCAGTGTATACAACACTTGGTGTGTGCCAGGCGGTCACCCATCCAATTATGGACTGCGGCCAACGTTGCTTAACTTCAGTGATCGAGCCAACACCGATGTTTGCACAAATTTAATTAATGTATTTTCCCAAATACCATCTAAAGATGATTTTCTTAACAATGCCATTTAATTATATATATAGTGATGATTATAATAAGTCGAAATTAATAACAGTAGGCCTCAAAATCGTCGGATTGCGCTCGTATGGGTCATTGTGACCTAGCCTTAAATAGTTCAATGAATTTATAAATGGGATTATCAAATACAAATGTATGTTTGAAACACTGGAACAAAAAAAAAACAAGTAGAAAAGAAGAATAATATAAACTATATAAGATAAGATATATAAATATTGTCCACGTACACGTCATTATGGTGGGCATGAGCTGCTCTAACAGTCTAAGCCTGAGCGATTTACTGGATGTCGTTGCATCTGGCAGATGATGGAGAGAGTCTGATCTAATACATCAGTGCAGGTAACATGGTATAATACACTCTCTTATATAGGACCCAGGGATCGCATGGGCCTTCTCGTACAAGTTACAATATAGCGTGGGCTTCGGATTGGTCGAATGGTCATCTCGACCAATCCGTAGCCTACGATATATAGTAGACTAACTTGTACGACAATACGGGCCTCCCGTTTTCACTTTGAGGTGGGAATTGCTGCACATCTGAAATTGATTCAAAATCACCTGATTTGATGAAATAACGAAGTATACTGGCCAACATACACGTGTAACGTTACGTATAGGTTAAAGCCTGAGGATCTCTACATTCCTAGCTATGGAAATGGCCGAGGTAGAATGTAGAGCTCCGAGGGTTTTAATTGACTTAAAACACATCCGACCATAATGATAATCCCTCATAATCTACAGCTCGGTCACACCTGACTGATTTTAATACCATAGGCCTACCATGATAATTGATCTGTACTTGATCAATAATAACTCTCCATTTTTTTACTTCAAAATGATCACTTCTTCTGTAGATGTTTGTAAAATTATATGTTGCTGCCAAATAGATTGTCAGACGAATTTAAATATATGCTATTATTACTATTTTATATTATATAAATAAATGAATCATCCGAGTAATGTAGATATTATTTAAATAGATGTATATATCGATGTATGTTTTTTAATGTTTAATGTTGGTACATACATGTATGTATGTTTTCAATTTTTATTGATTTTGTACGTTGTTGTATATACCTGTACCCTCGCTAAATAAAGACTTTATTATCATTATAATTATTATTAATATTATCATTCCCGGCTTAGAATGTAATGGTCGGACAAAGAAAATAGTCTAGTGGTGTGTTTTAAATGTCTCTACTTTCAATCAGGACCGGTAGCAACACCACCCTTTTTTACATATTAGGTAATCAGATCATATTACTCTATGGATTTGCTCTAATGTCGAATCAGGTCATGGCCACAGCAACAACAATATGTCCCCAACTTATCGATGGAGGCATAATAATTACCTAAAATGAATGCGCAGAGCGGGGGTATTGTGATGGACGCACTATTGTAATAATGTTGGGCCAAAATCTGCGACGTTTGCTCGACATTAATACAATGTTGGGTGAACATCTATCGTTGCTTGGTCGATGGATTGCACTTAAAATATGCCATTTGGTGATCAATTCTACGAGGGAGCTTATTTAAACATTAACCCTTAAAACGCTGAAATACTGGCGTATAAACCATGGAGACCAAAGGATTGTTTCAATTTGGAATCATCATAATTAAATGTCTTAGCTCTTTCTGACTCATTTCAATACCTATGTTATTATATATATTATGGGTCTGCTGTCATTACAAATACAAAAATAGTTCTTATATTACATGGATTAAACATGTTAGTGGTGAAAATGGTAAAATCCACCGGGATTAAAATGAGTAGGAGACAAAGATCATTAGCTGATCTGCCGGGCAAAGCCAAAAGCCAGTGAAGCCAGTTTAAGCAGTTACTGCCTTTTGACATTGCACAGCTGTCAGGATTCAACTGGAACAATGCGATCAAAAGCTGCAGAATGCCATCCCAGAACACTTGAAGCTATGACTGAATGTTGGTTTGATGTTGGGCCAACATCACCGGGAATGTATTATCCCGTAACCGATTACCGTTTAGGAATAAATGCAAGTGTTCTTAAAGCCGCGAAATAATTTTTCTACAATACCAACGTTGGTTTAACGTCGTTTCAACGTTAAACCAACATTGGTACAATGTGTCATGTTATCTGGGATAGCACTGCTCCCCTGGAAAGGCAAACAGCAGTAACTGCTTACTTGTAAAGTAAGCAGTTACTGCTGTTTGCCTTTGCATTGCGTTCTGATCCAGCAGAGGAGATGATCACGCGGCGATAATACAATGTAATTTGTCTTCCTCGCGGACAGAGCTAATTCTATTTACTATCCGGCCGGAGACTGGACAGCCACGTATCATATTTAGTATTCACAGAGCGTGAGTCACAGAGCCCCGAGTGACTCCCACCACGGATTCCACCTGAATGGATTCTAAAATCCCAGTGGTATTGTATTCGTCTGAGATATGCTGCTGTTTTGTTTCGATAGTCGTATCGTCATAGCCAGATAAATAAGTATTCACAAATACATATAATAATCGTCCACGTGTACATAGCATCCCCTGACCCTTTCAGTGCGGGGACCGACATTATACCTCAGAATCTGACGTCTGTGGCCTTGTGGTACGATCACTGCAAAGCCAAAAGGTAGTAGCTGCTTACTTACAAAGTAGGCAGTTACTACCTTTTTGACTTTGCTCGGCAGTAGACGTGTACATCACTAAGATTTTTTCACAATGTCTATATTTTAGTGTTCATTTACATCTTGATCGCTGAAGAGCGTTTCTATTTCTTCCATTTATTTAAAGGGACTGGCCCAGCCTAAAATCATTAAAAAATCGGTGATTTTTTTTGGCTTATTATATAGATATAGAGACGAAGTTCTTGATTTCTAATTTTGGACAACCATGTCATGATGAATGCGCAGCAGAAAAATTAAAAAACTTTTGTAGTTCTAGTATATGGACATGTTTACACCATATGGTCATATTATGAAGCCAATTTTTTTTATGATTTTAGCCTGGGCCTGTCCCTTTAAAGCTGGAATTTTCAGTTTCAAAATTAAGAAAATAGGTTTATTTATGCAAAATATATATTGTAGCAAATTGAATTATTTGATGAACTGTGAATATAAATATTTTACGTTTTTTATTGTCATTTTATGGTTTAACTATGACTATGGTTTAACCCTTTAGCCGCCAAATTATTCAATCTGAATTTTCACCCACTTGAAGTTGTGTCTCGCTGACGCGATCCACAACTTCAAGTGAGTGAAAATTATTCAGATTTGACAAAATGGGAGTCAACTGTTTTCAAATATTGCTGATTGATGTCACATTTTATCTTTAACATGTTTAATATTTGGTAGTTAATGTGCTAATAAAAAATGAAAACCCGAATATATGCGTCATCGGCGGTTAAAGGGTTAACCCATAAAGTGCACAAATATTTGTTTGTAAACCATGGAGGGCAAAGGACTTTTTCGATTTAAAATCATCATAAATGCCTGTCTGCTTCATTTCAATACCTATGTTATGGCAATTATAAATATTTGAATCTTTCAGTGCGGGGATCGAATTTAGACGTCAGAATCAGACGTCTATGGACGTCAGATTCTGACGTCTAAATTCGGTCACCGAGGGTTGACATAACAAAAATTATATAATAGTGTGTCATTTGATATTACGAACATATATATGCATTTACAAAATAATGTGGTCGTTGTTCTGTCACATATCACTTGATCGGTTTTAATTGTTGTTTAAAAAACGTAGCAAAAATATAATGTTCGCATCTATTCAAAAATACATCATGTTACTAGATTTACACGTGTTGCATGCGCGATCATTACTAGCTTATATTTTAAAACAGCTTTTGATTGACTTTGAAATACAGTGCAGACAATTGCATCTGAATTTCGCGAGAAAAAATACAGGACGCTATTTGTAACGTCATCTTAAAGTTCATACATTTTTACCGTTTACCTGAAACCTAGAAAATGTCATCATAGTTTAATTTATATATCGTCGCCTCGGAGCTAAAGGATCCTATCTGCCACTCTGACGAGTGTCAGATAGGATCCTTTAGCTCCGAGGCGACGATATAGTATGGTCTTCGAATTGGGATTACAAGGCAGATCTGCTAACTTTCCAAGTGAGCAGCTACTGTATAGTGCAAGAGCATTAGGGTTGAACCTGGAATAAAATTGCAGAAGGCTGATTTTTTCAGGAATGATACATGGACATCTCCCCAGACGAATTCCGAAGATGCCCCAAAAATCGCCCTTGTGCATTTTTTTTAATTCAAGATGGCCGCCACCATGTAAGCCATTTTCGAAAAAAACAGGGGTATACCATAATTCCTCACTTTTGCAGTTCGAAAAAAATATTTAGGTGTCTCTACTTATGTTTGAGGACACAAAGAGTTTATCCAGATGATCTGAAATGATATCAGTACTTTTCTCAATACCAAAAATCCAAGATGGTCGCCATATTGATATACTGAGTATGTTGAGCGATCTCTTAAAAAAACGAAAATATGAGGTAACTATCTCGTTGTTGAGCCTAAAATGTATTTTTTGTCTAAGCCCATGGAGTCTAGCACTTATTTAGATCACCAATATTTTATTATATTGAATTTATCAACATAAATCCCACATACCTGCATACCGGTAGTTTAATGTTATGTAACACCATATAACGTCATTTTTCCAAAAAAAAACAGGAATATACCACAATTCCTCACTTTTGCAGTTAAAAAAAAATATTTTGGTGCCTCTACACAAAAAGCTCATCAACAGGATCAGAAATGATATCATTCCTTTTCTTATCTCCACAAATCCAAGATGGCAACCATTATTTGAAACGTCCCCCCCCCCCCCTTAGAAAATCACGTACATGCCATAATCATCATGTTGTTGAAACTTTTTTTTCAGGGCCATGGAATCTAGAATATATTTCCATCACCAATTTTTTTAATAGAATGTGCTTATCAACACAAAATCCAACATGGCTGCCATATTGGTAAGCTCTTTTAGCGCAGGTGCCACGATTAAGCGATGTCCAACTGCTTTTTCATATGGGAATATAGATATAAATTGATCAAATTTACAAAATATCATATGTCAGAAATCATTGATTAAAAATTCTAACAACTCTCATCTTTAAATATAAGGGTATTTTTCATTCATTTGAAGCTTGAGATAGCGTGAGAAATTCCAGTTTCAAACACAGCGACTAATTCCAATGTAGGTATTTTATATAGTAGGCCTATATAAAATGTTTTTCGATTTTGGTTAAGTATTAGTTGTGATTTTTATTGTGAATGTACATAATAACAGAGCTAAGTTCAATATTACACCAGATTGAACACGTTTAACGTCAGGATATGATAGTTTTATGTCAGGATATATGAATATGATATCAGGATATGACACTTTAATATCATGATATGTAATATAATGTCCAAACATTGGTGTTTAATATAGCAAAATCACGTTATGATGGCTCAATATAGGTTTATAAAGGCAGTATATAGTGGCTAAACATCACGTTGCTGTATTAAAATGAAAAGATATACATCATATTATCACGAAATGCATTACAATTTCGTGATATATCATTTTAACATCACTATGACATTTTAATGTCAGGATATGACATTTGAATATTAGGATATGGTACTTGAATATTATGATGTGACTTTATACATTGATGAAATGACACATTGAGGTCACAATATAGCATTGTAATGTGATGGTGTGTCATTATAATGACAAACATGCTATTTAATATCGAATATTGTATAATAGACTTGTCGGATTATGACATTAAAATAGGAAAAACATAAGAAACAGTTCGAAGTATATATTTATGTCAGTATATTGGATTGTAATTTATCAGAATATGACACTTTAACGTCATGAGATGGTATTATAATGTACAAATTTTGTCCTTTTATATCACACAAAAAGATTTGAATGTCAAGATATTCAATTTTTTATGATAGGATATGACATTGTCAAATCAAGATATGGCGGGCTTGGCGGCATTCTAATGTGACATTATAATGACTGAATATGACACTACAATATTTTAATGTGACCATAGAGTGTCAGGCTTTGTCACTTTGAAGTCTGGATATGGCATTTTAATGTCAGGATATTATATTGTCATGTCAAAGTATAACATTTCAATAACATTATATTGACAGACGCACGTTACCATATGGTAATACATAATCGACATAGAACATTCCAATATCAGGCTGGCACATGTCAGTTCAACATATATATCGCAATATAATTCAGTAAGTAAAGGCCTCTACATTGCTCAAATACCGGTACTCCAAAACTGCCAAAAACAAAAGCACTTCGGAAGATTCAATAAAATGGAAAGTATTTAGATAGCGTTAAGACACATGCTCTTTGAACAGCATGTGGCCTTGCCCTCTTTTACTTTCATTTCCTCTTACACTAAAATGTCATATTGTGATGTTAATATGCTATATCATGATATTTAATATCGTGACAATACACTAAAAGATCCTGTCACTTTAATACCATACCGTGATGCTTAACCACCATATCCTGCATTTATAAAGCTGTATCCAGACATCATAACGTCATTTTACTATAATAAAGAGTAATATTTGGTCATTACAAAACCATATCATGACGTTAATGTTTCTTGTCCTCATATTATCGTGACATAAAGAGATCATATCCTGACGATAAACTGTGACATCAATTAATTTAATGTCATATACCGATATTCTGATGTAAAATCATCTCATTACAACACCATACAATGCCATAACTTTATTACGAAATATATATATCCTAATATTCAAAATGTAATATCTTGATATTTAAATGATATATTTCATGATATTAAACATATTGACATTCGCAGATCAAGGACAAAAGTAAGTATTTAAAAGAGCATTGTTACAGGACGATTATCAAAGATGTCATGTACATGTAACGTGTGAGGCGCAAGTCCTTATCTTGTAATTGATTTTTGCTAGAAAGCCTCCCTTCAACGTCACCTACTGCCCCAGCCAACACGGGGCATTAATCCAATTCTGTTTAATTTTTGTGCCAGCGTCGAAGACGGTCAGCCCATATTAAAACAGCATTGGATGAATTCCTCGTGTTTAAACTCCATTATGATACAGAGCATATTTTGCTGTACAGGAGGGTGTGGAATCTACAGTCTGGGAACGGATTTTATATCATGGTCGTTTGTAACCAACGCAAACTGAAAGAGCAGTCGCCCCAGAAAGAGTTCTAAAAAGAGTGAGTTGCGGGTGCAGAGTGGCTTGTTCAAAGGGGGGGGGGGGGATCTCACAAATCTAGACTATATTGTACAACGATGTGCTCTTTTTGTATTGGCCAAACATGTAGAAACTGTGACAGCTCGGATGATTGAAACGCAATAATTTCATTATTTACCTGAGATTAATTTGTTAACTTGACGAATCTCAATCTACATTTCTAGTGGGAAAGCAGTTCGAAAACACTCCAAAGCGTCACCCACCATGGTATAATTAACTATAACTACCATGTGGGATTCATGTTGATAAACTCAATATAATAAAATATGGTCATCTAAAGAAGTTCCAGACTCCATGGGTTCGGCTAAAACAACAACGAGATAGTTATCGCATATTTTCGGTTTTTTTAAGAGATCGCTTAACAAAATATTATGGCGGCCATCTTGAATTTGTGGTATAAGGAAAAGTACTGATATTATTTCTGATCATCTGGATAACCTCCTTGTACTTTAAAACATAGGTAGAGACACGAAAATCATTGTTTTAACTTCAAAAGTGGGGGATTGGGGTATAACCCTTTTTTTTTAAATGGCTTTACCTGGTGTTATTTTGAATTAACTACTATGTGGGATTTATGTTGATAAATTCAATATAATAAAATAATGGTGATCTAAATAAGTGTTAGATTCCATGGGTTTGGCCAAAAATACATTTTAGGTTCAACAACGAGATAGATATCTCATATTTTCGTGTTTTTTAAGAGATCGCTTAACATAATCAGAACAATATGGCGGCCATCTTGGATTTTTGGTATTGAGAAAAGTGCTGATATCATTTCTGATCATCTGTATCAACTCTTTGTGCCTTAAAACATAAGTAGAGACACCAAAATATTTTTTTCCTAACTACAAAGGTGAAGAATTAGGGTATACCCCTGTTTTTCGAAAATGGCGTTACATGGTGGCGGCCATCTTGAATTAAAAAAATGCACAAGGGGGATTTTTGGGGCATCTTCGGAATTAGTCTAGGGAGATGTCCAGGTATCATTCCTGAAAAAATCAGCTTTCTGCAATTTTATTCCAGGTTCCTGTGTTTTTTTCACTAATGCTCTTGCACTAGTAATAATTCGGCTTTCAGAGCAGCGCCTGTATCAGTACCAGACTGCTGACTATACTACAGTCTTCTCTCGTATACGACCTTTTGCCACGACACGGCATTACTACAAGAGGATGGCAGGCAAGTGAGGTGGTTTCTGCCAATTGACTGAAGGAGTCACGGACCCCCTGGCTATTTGTGGGACTATTGATTTAGTGAGGTGTAGCTGCCCGGTAAATCGCCGCACAAAGGTGCCCCAGCATCCGCGGACAACCGGGGCCTGTCTAATCACGGAAATTGTAGCCGGACTGCCTAATGTCACACCATCGCTAGGGTTGTCGCTGGCCGCAATTAGCCGGCTCTCATTGACGCATTGTGGAGCAACCCCCCCCCCCTCCCCCCCCCCCGCAAACACGAGATGTTAAACCAACATTAAACCAACATTGCTTCAACGTCTCGTGTCTGCTGGGAGTCTTCTATTATGTGAAACTCAATAGTCTCGAACTGTAATTTTTGAATTGCAATGAAGTATGGGGGCGGAGGCCTATATAACATTATTTCACCGAGTAGCCTTTCAAAAGGGTTTCCGGTGACGTCACTGCTTTTCACAGACTTTCGATGAGAAATTTAATTAGAACAGCCTCTGAAAGTGTAGAACATCGAATCTAATTTACCAAAGTTGTATCTCAACTTGATATGAGGAACTACCCCAGTAAATTTAGAGTGTCAAGCCCATATACACCCAGAATTTTTAAAAGGGGAGTCCGATTGACAAAGTAAAATGAGGGTGTCAATGAATGTTCTGTGAGTTTTGAGAACATTCATTGACACCCTCATTTTATTTTGTCAATCGGACTCTCCTTTTCAAAATTCTGGATCCACTCCTGCATAAATCAGCTTTTAACCCTATTAACGCCGAACTCCTGGGCACACTTACATTGTCACCGCTGAATTTCTGGGGAGGGGGGGGGGGAGGTGGTTTTGAAAAAATCATAATATTTTGTAATGTCAGATTTGTATGAAAACACCAGCAAGATCTTAGTTTATGAATAACTAAAAACATGAGAAGGAGTTGGGCTTTACTGGGGCATAACACCAAGGTCATGTAAAGGTCACATCAAGGTCATTTCAAGGTCAAACTCTCAAAAATATTGAAAATACCCACTTTGTATCAATTTCAAGCTTGTTAACGGTACTACTAGTAATCTACCAAAAAGGACTGATGGTGACACATTCTTGGTCGGGTATCATTTCAACCCACATTTTCAGAAAAGCTACGTCAGTGCTGATAATGGAAGGGGTAATACTCTCATGTTTGCCCTTTTACACCCCCTTCCTCAAGGCTCAATTAAACAAGCAAAATTACAGCTATGCAGCAGCGTGTAGCATCAGCTTGGGCTTCCATCGCAAAAGATTGATACATAATTGAGTATGAAGGTCGACATATGGGTTGAGGTTGTACTTTACTTCATGAATACCACCCAGGGGAAAAGCGATTTCTTTTTTTTCGGACAAAATGACCAAAATAAGAAGTATGGAAATTTTGTCTCTATATCTCGCTTAACTGATTAATGCGAAACACAAAAATTAAAAAAAAACTTACGAAGTTCTAGTCTATGGAAATATTTACATCATTTGGTCATATTAAGAAACAAGAATGAGAAAATATTTTTTTGAGGATTTTAGACTGATTGCTTTAATCTTACTTTACTGCAAATAGTGTATCTGGTGACCTATACCCCAACGCTGCGTTAGTTAGATATATCGGAGGCTTCTGATGGATCGAGTTAGCCATCTCGACCGAAGCCTGCGATATATCGTAACTTGTACGAGAATACGGGCCCTCAGGGAATTATCAAAATAATCAGACCGTTGTCACGTGAAAGCGTGATCAACCACACGATTGGCTTGCTACGAGCAGATCATACTCCTGCTTGTGACCGATATCAAACGATTCAATCAATTTATGTTATTGCTTGTGTAAAGGATTTAGGCCGACCAAACATGCATCCTTTCAGCGCGTCTATTGACGTCAGATTATGACGTCAATACCCACACTGAAAGAGTAGAATGATTGTTATATTGGCTGTAGACCCATAATATAAGTATTCAAATATGGCGGGAAGAGCTAACTAGGACATTTATGATGATTTCAAATTGACAAAAACTTCGTTTTCTTGGTTATAAGACAATATTTCAGCGCTTTAAGAGTTAAAGACATGCAACGCATTTTAAAAACAGACTATACTTGTTTCAATTTTTCACATCCGTTTTCAATCTCAGGACCGCATGGAGTACCCTTAGTGAATCCGCGTGATGGGATTTTGAATCCATGCAGGTTGTTTTTTAATTTGTCCATCTATTTCACCAGAATATGACTGCAATCACTGTAAAGCTCTAAGCAAATTGCTTGACCAGTACAGGAAAAATATCAGAATGACCACATAGCATTGTTGTACCGTTGGCTGTAATATGGCTAACGTCGCAGACATCCACCTCGCTACACACTGCAGCATGATTTTCATGTAGCAGTTTCAAAGGAAACCGGACTCGCTGACCAAATAGTACAGCGGATAACTTATCAAATTTGAAGGTTGTGTGCACTTTATGATAAAAGCATGAATTTTTTTAGGGATTCTACATACCTTGAAGTTTATTTTCAGACGTGGAGCCACCTGGAATTTGACCTTTGTTGACCGTCAGGGGTCATGGAAAACGGACATCTAAAATTGGCCATTTTAGCACCATGTGTCATCATAAATTATCATTGTTAGATAAATTATAATTAGTATGTACTTGAAACACCCAAATTATATATATAATTAAATAATTTACCCCTATTGACCTTGAAAGTGAATGACCTTGAGGGTTAATGACCTTTCTTGGTGCTAATATATGCTATATCTACCTCAATCGGAGTAAGAAGTGATGACAGAAATACAGATGTATTGCAAATTATTATTATAATCATTTTGCATTATTATTATCATTTTCAGTAAGTGCAGTCACCATCACAGCCACAAAGAGCAGTGTATTTCAGCTCGGCTTTTTTGCGTTTGCACTGACCACAACAGCCTTTCAAGCATCCGCAACGAATTAGTTTATAGCATGACTGTGAAGCTTCTGGCAATGTGGTCCAGAATGGTTGCCACCCTAACACAGAATCTTTCTTTCAGCCCCAGTTTTAGGGGTTCGGGAGCTTGGGGTCAGCAGTCAGAGCCTGGGTCCAGCAGATGGTCTGATAAGTGGCCCGTTTGACATGTTGCTGAAGTTCTGCCTTCGTAGGTGGTAGATTCTCCAGTATTCTGTACTTCCGAGTGAACAATTGTTTCCTACAATCATTCACCATTGTGATGTCACTTGTTCGATCATACAGAAGCACCGCTAACCGTTCTAGGGTTGACATGGTATGGTCACCGATCAAGAGGTCTTCAAATGCGCCCGTAGCTTCTGGGTATGACTGCCATGTGAACCAAGCTGTTTTCATGTCTCTCCCCAAGAATGACGAAACAATGTCGCAGCCGGTGAAGGTATGAAATACATGAAGAGTGGAGCACATTCTTGAATCCAAAGAAGCAGTCAATTCATGGACAGGTATATAGCGGAAATGTGTTCCTGTGCCAAAAGCCACCCATAACTCATCAGGTTTTATGTTGTTATAGTGAGCGATAGCCAGAACAACCACGTCGGTATCGACTCTGCGAACACACACTTTCCTGTATCCTGCCTTAACAGCATCAGCCACGTGCACATGTAAGAGTAGACGGGTATCAGCTTCTTATTGGGAGCAGGGGAACAGGTTGGTCAGATCAGCATTATCAACGAAGCACAACACATTCTCCTCCAAAGTTGCGTATATGGCTGCACCTTCCTTGGTTGTGATGCTTGTCACTTGTTGTGCCAAGAGCCGGAATAGTTTAGTTTTGTTTTCGTCCACACGCGGGAAGTCTTTCCAGTTTTTGAGAATAGCTGTGGTAGGGAGTACTTTTCTTCGGACCACCTTGCCTCTCTTTCTCCCTGGCTGTGCCTTTTAAACTCTCTGGCTTGTACACATCCACACGATTGGCTATATCTAACTGAGAAGATACATAATTATGGTGTAAACACCATGTCTGCATAATCTTGGAACGTTTTTGCTGTTCAGGGGTTCAGCATATGGACAATGGCTGCACCATTCAATAATTTAGCGTTCACAATAGGGGTGTTTACTGGTCGTGTTGTCTTTTTTTCAAGACAGTGGAGGATGTCTGCCTTTGTACCAAGCCTCAGCTTGATTTTCATGTGTGAAAAACTGATCGAGATTTCTGTCTCTGCTTTGACAAGATATATATAAGCGTGAAAAAAGAGTGCAATCATTCTTAAATAATGCTATTTGTCTCTTGTGTCTTGCTTTAGGTTTCGCAGATTGGCGACTAAACAGTGGTAACCTGTTTTTATGTAGTGGTTCTGTGATGGGTTTTGCAGACTCTACAAGTCTTTCTTTGACAAACCTGTGGTACTGTTCTTCACCAAGTATTTCAACATTCCTCCCTGTTTCACAAACAGTGCCGTTTATGATATCTCTGGTATCTAGAATCAAGAAATCTTCGCTCTCCTCTAGAAAAGGCCTGCCCATTTCTTCAACCACTGCGGATAGCGACCTGAAATCTTTGATAAATGTTGCTTGGACTCCTGGATGCTGTTCATGGTGATGGTGCGAGCTGTCTTTTTGGTGTGATCTTGTGTTATCATCGGCGATCATTCTTGCTACTTCAGAACCAGCCACCATCTAACGCCTGAGAGCTGGCGGATTTTCGGTAAGACCCACTGCACTACCGGATCCTTTGATGATAGCATTATTCTGCTCATGGTCATGGCAGAAAATGGATATGTTCTACTGTACTTAAATGAGCGACAATATGCTGCCTTACACAATGGGACAATTAAATGTAGCTTTTGATTGACAAAGATACGTGAAAATATTTGAAAAAATGATCGTAACATTATCATGATTATGAGCTTAAAGCATTATTAATACCAGTAGTTAGATACTGTGGTGTGGGGGTTCCTACCATATAATTTAGGGACAACATTCATTATTTTCAAATTTATAGCTTCCACATAAACGTAAGCAAGTAGACACATTCGATAAATGTTATATACATGACTCGAAACATTAAATAGCCACTGAAGATACATTCGATATAAAATCACCAATCGTCACTCTACCTAACATTTTTTATTTCATTGACCTAGCAAATGATAATATAACATCGTAACAAATGTTATTAGAAGTCTTTGGAATAAAAGAATGACACGCAAATATATAGATGCAAAAATCTTTTTTTTTCTGGGATTTAGAGCGATTTTATAATAATATATAGTGCTAAAATGGATATTCAAGGTCATTGACCTCTAGCAGTCACCAGAGGTCAAATTCAAAGTGGCTCCACGTCTGAAAATACTAGTATGGTTTGTAGATATCATGAAAAAAAATTCATGCTTTTATCATAAAGTGCAAACTATTCTTGCTTATCCGCTGTACTAAAATGTTGGATTGAACTTCTTGTGTTAGCTGGAATGTAATGAAAAAAGATACGTTTGTGCAGTATTGGGTTGAAGTTGGTACAACGTCTACGACAATGAGCAAGGCATTGCAGGCATCTCACTGTAATAAAATTGGAGGCCACCCAGCAAACACAAGACATCCACACGATGTTGTTTTAGTGTTGGCCCACCGTGTACGACGCTGGACCAACATTAAACCAGCAACTGGTAAATATCTCGTGTTTGCTGGGCAGGATATGGGGGTCCTGCTGCTGCATCAGGTAGCCTGAGATCCTGAACAGACCGTGTCCTGCTGGGAGCTGACCTGTTGGACACAGGCGTGCGGTGTGGACGGTGTCCAATGCTGGGGTAATATTGGGCCAGCGTCGGAGACGCTGGTCCAATATTAACCCAACATTGATCCAACGTCGCGTGCTTTCTGGGTGAGAGCACACGCCACCGGACCATGATTTAGCTTGGTCAGAGCGTGTTGCTTTACTGAACTCTCCAAGAAGATTAGAGGCATGATGGCGCCTGTCTTCTTGCTCCACTTGTACACGGCGCCTCATATTCTGCTTGACCTGTTCGGTGCACCGAGCCATGTGTGTGTACCCATAGAAACGTATTTTGCACAGAATATGTACATGTATTACATGTATTAATTGTGTAAATTGAATCAATTTCACAACGCGCATCTTGCAGGAAACCATTAGTTTATGTCCGTCGTTAATATTATATTCTCGCCTATTTGCATAGACAACGCATGTTCTCTGAAATGTCTCAATCATGTGTCAGTGGGCAATGCGCTTCACCATCATGGACTTCACTCCACTCAGGTGTAAGTTAGTATTTTATATGACCCTCGCATCCTGGCAATAATTATTTAGCAACAAAACTATTGTGGACCCATTTAGAGACACACCACACTCAGCCTTTAAGAGCACTGTCTTAAGGTGTTGTGTGGACATGATACAGAATGTAGTGTGGCTACCAGCATGACCAGCAAAGTAACACATTTTAGCCTCAACATATTATATTTTTGCACTTTTGTAATCAAAAACTTTTTCCCTAGTATAGCATATAAATCTATAGATCTCATTTTTAGGTATTTCAGCTTGTATCACGTCGTGTGGTCACTGCTGACGCACTAGACAGTGTTTGATCTGATTAAACGCAACAGACGAACACGACACCTGATCTGTTAATATTCAAGGACGGTCCATATATTATTGTCCACTTATCCCAATGAGGGTCTTCTTACTTCTATGTGGATATATTCATGCCAGCACTGAGCAGTCTATAAAGCTCTGAGTGATGCGTTCTGAGTGAAATCAGGGAAATGTAAAAATTGAACATGGATCTAGCACGGTTCCTGGGACATCCTGGGACATCCGATAGTCATTCTTATCACACACTGTGTTAGCTCCCTAACCATCCGGCTATGAAATTTACACGGGATAAATTTTCATAATCATGCGGAGACCCAGGGATAACAGTTAAATTTGTTATGCAATGCAGTTAGCCACACGTCACCTGTCCGGTCAGTCCTAAGTGTTTCACCGTAGGCGTCCGGGATCTTCCGTGTAGAGCAATATCCCAGAAAACACGAGATATTGAACCAATGATGGTTCAATATTGAGCCAGCGTCGCAGACGGTGGGCCAACATTAAAACATCGAAGATGTTGACCCAGCATTGAGACAGCGTAGGGCTCGTGTTCGCTGAATGTCTTCTTGTTGCTGCTATAGTTAAAGCGTTAACTCTTTCGGTGTGGGGACCGACTTTAGACGCCAGAATCTGACGTCTATATATACTTACCTGATTCCAATCCCAAGTATACCTCTCAGCATTGCATGAACTGAGCTGTATCACACGTGGGTGTAATAATATCAAACCCATAAGCAAATTGGTTCTCCTTCAGATCAAAGCAAAACAAATTAGTATCCTCCATTAGATGGGATAAGCTACATAATATTTATCGCAAAAATTCAAATGTAGTAATCTACATTATAATCTCCAGCATGGCACCAGCTGGGAGGGGTGAGAAGTGACAAATACAACCTTTTAATTTCCAGAATATTACAGCTGAAATTTTTATTTAGTGATGGTGGGACCGATGCAGTTAAATGTTATGGTGTAGCGAATGCAAAAATGTTTGACCAGATCTATATAGATATTCCGTCGTGTGCTGTGGAAATTAATTTACAACAAAATGTCGCATCAGAAACGAATGCATTATGGATTTCTGGAAAAATTTGATGAAAAATGTATCATGACTTTGATATTTGCTTTGTGGATGAGAGCGACTTGGGTTACTTTGTAACCGACATTTATTGCAAATCAATGAAGATAAACCTTGTCCAACACAAATAGTATCAATACAACTTTTATATGGTTATGATGCTTGAATTTAATATACATCGATTTATTACATGACTAATTGGTTGGGAGCATTTCGATGGAATTCTGAAGTGGAATTCTTAAGCTACACTCTCAGACAAAATGTTCTTGAACTCTTTGTTTAATAGTAAAAAAAGGTCCCTCATACATACCAGGTAAGTATGTTAAACGTTTCGCTATTACTACTATATAAAAGAAATATTCAAGAACATATTTTTCTAAAATGTGTTTTTTTGTTTTGTTTTACTAGTATCCTGTCACATTGGGCACCCAGGATACATAATATTTTCTGTAGTGACGCTACTGTACAGCCATGCTCCTAAAACCTTCCGGTGGTATCACATTCAGTTTTGCAGCGATAAAACTTAGATTTAAGAGCACGAAAAATGCAATATGATCTGCACGCGCGACATTCGAGATCAGAGCTATGTACTTGCTGCGAATAATCTCCAATTACGTCATCTAATAATCCTGAATGTCTGGAATGCTCGCTTAGGCATGTAAGACGTAGAACGCTCTGGAGTGACTGTGCAGACCTGTCTCTGTTCTGGATCAATGGCTCGATTTAAGTTTTATATTGCAATCTAGACAGCTGCAAGCGAAACAGCAGCCTCTCAACTAAACACCACTTTTTTAGATTTCGCGCGGGTAATACCTGTGTAAAACTTATCCAGCCTGTTTAGAACAGCTGTTTCAACCGAGGACACAGGTCACTCTGACATGGCGAGTCTCATTTTAACGGGTTATCCTATAATGATATACCATTCAAGCGCCCTGTTAGATATCTGTAATTTTCACTCACTTGTTGATATCACACCTCTTTTAATACCAGCTGAGTATCAAAACAGTATGCAATAATTTGAAATAATCTCAGCCACCGCTGATACAGAACTGTACCCGTATTCTCGTACAAGTTACGATATATCGTAGGCTCCTGATTGGTCGAGATGGCCATCTCGACCAAACAGAAGCCTACGATATATCGTAACTTGTACGAGAATACGGGCCCTGGTGCATTGCTAGGCAATGTACAAGATCTGCAACAGTAAGCCGAGAACGAACGAAATGATTTTCGTCCTGGGATATTACTTGACACATCTGAGATATTGAGAGAATATTAAGAGAAAAATACACACCACGTCTTGGAACACGTCGATGATTAATCGAATCATGGAATAAATGCAGATGCTTAAAAGCCTCTCTCACATGCATGTTTCCATTTCTAAATGATCCCATACATCTTTTTTTCTTTGTGTGGACTTGGACCTGAATGTAGTCGCACATCCAAGAGTCAAAAATTATTTGAGGATTGACACGACAATCTACATAATCTTTTTTAAATTATTAAGTACTTTGCAGAACGAACATTTTTAAGGGTGTATAACTCTATAGGAAATATGGTATTATATTTAATAAAGATAAATAATATACTCTGTTTAGTAAGAAATGGTATTTACATAAACTTATAGTTTTTTTCTGGTTTTCCAATGTAACGTTACATAAGAGTAAAACATTATTTTGACAAGAACATATGGCAATGTCATTATTTTAGATGGCGTGCGAATTTATTATATTTTTACTTGTTCATAAAGTCATCATTTTCTATACGTTTCGCATGCGGGCATATCAATTTTGCACATGATCATCTTATTCACGATATCTATTACAAAAAGGTGTTGGTTGTTGATTGTGTCAGCTATGGGTCTCTCTATGGGTCTCTTTATGAGTCTCTGTATACATGATAATTACGTCGATCCGATGCCGGTTAACCCTTTAACCGCCGGTGCCGCATATCTTCGGGTTTTTATATTTTATTAGCACATTAAGTACCACCTTTTAAACATGTTAAAGATAAAATGTGACGTCAATCAGCAACATTTGAAAACAGTTGACCTCCATTTTGTCAAATCTTAATAATTTTCACTCACTTGAAGTTGTGGATCGCGTCAGCGAGACACAACTTCAAGTGGGTGACAATTCAGATTGAATAATTTGGCGGTTAAAGGGTTAAATGTTGGTGCACCGTCTACAACCTTAAACCACCATCGGTCGCTTAATATACATCCATATGGGTAAAATAAGCTATTAATATTTATCGGTAATAAAGAAACTACCATAGTTTAAATCTGAAAACGCAATTGTTATTTACCCCTTTAAACGCCAAATCATCTTTACACACTACAAGGCGAGAATATTGCGATAGCAAATCGCGGCTTGGAGTGGATGAAGATGACAACGGTAAATTCAGGCTTGAAAGGTTATGGGACTGGCCCAGGCTAAAATCATCAACAAATCGGTGATTTTATTTCGAGTTCTTAATATGACCATATGATGTAAACATGTACATAGACTAGAACTGCAAATTTTTATAATTTTTGTGCTGCGCATTCACCAGTTAGGCTAGATATAGAGACGAAATTCCCGCATTTCCATTTTTGACATGGTTGTCAATAATTAGAAATCAGGAATTTGCAGTTGTAGTCTATGTACATGTTTACATCATATGGTCATTTTAAGAACCCAAAATAAAATCACCGATTTTTTTTATGATTTTAGCCTGAGCCAGTCCCTTTAATTTGAATTTTCACTCACTTGAAGTTGTATCTCGCTGAAGCGATCCACAACTTCAATTGAGTAGAAATGATTTAGATTTGACAAAATGGAGATCAGCGATTTAAAAATATTGTTGTTTGATGTCAGGTTTTATCTTTAACATATTATTCATAACTGGTATTTGATGTGCTAATAAAAATCGAATATAATAGAGACTGACGGTTATAGGTTTAAAGAGAAAAATGACACAACCGTTATGGGAAGCTGATGATATGCATGTCAATGTATATTATTAATTTTTTTTGGATAAAATTAGCAGTTGGTGGAGTTCGGCTTTGTACTGTACTGCATACAAATAAAGAGTGAATAAAAACACAGTATATGACTTCTCTTTACAGATGCTATTTTGTGTAAAATTAGGACATACTGTGCTATATTGGATATTATTGCAGTCCAATTAGACAGGCATATTAATCTGACAAGTCATGAGTGAATCGTCAGTGATTAATGATTGTGAGAAATGGCATATTACGGATGTGGATTGTATTTCAGCGTGACGTGACAATTGGCTGCTCATTTTAAAATAATTATTGTTATCACGCACTTGCCTGTCATACGAATGACAGCCGTACTTCATAATGCCCCAACCAGGTTCTGTCACACCATTCACTCTATATTTGGAAAAAAAGCTAATTTAAAGTGCACCTGTATCCAAAATAGATAAATGTTACACCTCCAGCTGTAACATATTAATCTATATAATTATGCAGTATTTTAGATTTATACGCATTAGTATTTATTTATGATACTAGTAGGCCTACTGACTACAAATTATTTAATATATGATGGATTTGTTGAAGCAGACGAGAGTGTTTAATTGCGACTCACATCGAAGACTGGAAAAGCCCGCCGCCATCTTTATATTACACCTCACATTCGCGAAAACATAATGAAATACACGAAACTTGCGATAATTAATCAAATGAAAACCAGATGGGCCTACATGTATTTAACTGTTTACAATACACTTTATGTGGCGGGGATAATTATTTTTGCAACTATTGTAAATAACATATTCATGGTGGCCTTCACGATATTGTGTACAATTTTCTTATAGCAATTTGAAAATAACGATATAAATAGCACTTCAATATAGTATAATCTATAATATTATATAGCTTAAATTTTGCACATACACTGTACATCATGATGGTGTGTGTTTGTCATGTCATTTTCCAAGGTTTCCCACTGTTTTGTCATGTCAAAATCTACATTTCTGACATTTGCATTCACGTACCTTTGTATTTCTCATTGTTATTTTTTCATTTTTATATTATGCATGTTCTATCACGATCATGCCATATTAAAAATACCGGTACACAATACTGTTGGAATTGTATTTCTTGACAACCACAGACTGTGCGCTGCTATTCGAATATGCGAATGAAGATGTCAAAAACATTTATCGATTATTCCTCAATGTTATTGTTGCTGTAGTCATATTTTTAATGTCTCTTTAATGCTGCCTCTTCGATATCGATCAGACATCATTTCGACCATATATTGATGACAGCAAAATAAACTCCGTAGCCGTGCCGTATTGTATCGGTTTGCCAATATATTCCTGATATTCCTTTTGGCCAAATGGTTTACCCTTTTCATGTATGGAGCTTTCTACAATTAACCTTTTAACCGCCAAATTATTCAATCTAAATTTCCACCCACTTGAAGTTGTGTCTCGCTGACGCGATCCACAACTTCAAGTGAGTGAAAATTATTCAGATTTGACAAAATGGAGGTCAACTGTTTTCAAGTATTGCTGATTGCTGATTTAACATGTTTAAAAGGTGGTTCTTAATGTGCTAATAAAAAATGAAAACCCGAAAATACGCGACACCGGCGGTTAAAGGGTTAAGTCAATGCAATAACAGGTACAAAAAAGGAGTCCAATAGAGATTTATGCTGTGGTTTGCCCCCCCCCCTCCCCCCCCCCCACTAAACATTTACAACGCTGAAATCTTCTTGTATAAACCCTGGCAAGGTTTTCATAAATGTCTTAGTTAGTTCTTTCCCTTTTATTTGAATACTAGCACCTATGTTATGGGTCTAAGACCACTAAATAATTTTTTTAATTTTTCACAATAAAGGTATTGACTTACGAGGTCAGAATCTGATAGACGTTTATATCTCAGATATTGATGTTGAAAAGGCGCGGTGAGCGAGTACATTTTATCCATAATATTGTCAGCAGTGTATACGATCCAAACTGAAATAAAATGCGTGTTCTGGTATCGCGGTAATGCCTTGGATCAAATGAAAGAGTTAGGAGCTGTGACAGTATAACACCACAATCAACTGTTTAAGAGCGCATTCCTCTTTGACATGTTTTTATTCTTAAAAAAACTGGCTTTGCTTACACAATTTACAGTTTCAAATTTCATGTAAAAAAATATGCGTGGTACGTTCAAACACGTAAGGGATAAAAGCAATTGCGATTTTCTTCAGATTATGATGCATGTACGCAGAGCAAAGAAAGACCATCCTAATTATTCTGTCGTATTTTGTTCATGGATACTGTCTGAATTGAGCACATCGAATCTTGATGAGCGAAATAAAACCACCAACAGCAACCGACAATTTATAATGTTTAGGTCACAATTTCAAACACAGACTAAGCGAATAATATTCGTATCTTTGTGCATCAACAGTGTTGATCTGAGAGCAAGTGATCCGCTTTTTTAACATTTTTTTTTGTTTCGAAATGTTACCAGGCGCTCACGTTAATGGCGGCCTCGTCGCGTTAAGGTAGGGACTCATGTGTCGACGTTAATTTCCCACAGGGCCACGCGCTGTGCGCTCCTTCTCGATTCACTAATGCCTTTTGTTCAAACATGTGATGTGGCGTCTAAAAGAACATATATATATAATAATAATAATAATAGCTTGATTCTTTGTGTATCACGATCGCAGTGCATGGCAGGTGTTCTCAAATATACTGACCCATATCTTAGGCATATGATTGGTCGAGATGGCCATCTCGACCAATCACAGATCTGGTTCAGTCGAATTCAGGATACAAATCTAGGCCTACCTGTTTGGTAACGTCGAAGAGATTGGACCAAATGATGGTTGTCCAGTGTTGCAATGTTGAAGACTAATAGTATGCCCTACTGTGTAAAGCCTATATTCAGTAGCTGCGTACTCTTCAATTAAGTAGTCATTGCCTTTTGGCTTTGTCAGCAGGATAGTATGTTCAGCCATAGATTTTCTACCTGCATGGTTCAGCTGATGTTGGGGAGATTATATGACGGTCTGTGACATATAGCATGGTTGAGCCTCATCTTTTATGAGCGACAGTAACATTGGAGTGCTTGCGTTGCATTAAATTAGGGTTGATTCGGGTTTGATTTGTATAAGTCTATACATTTACAATAATTAACACAAAATGCTCGCCAAAATATCGATTATGCTGGCAGTAAACTGGTCCTAGAATAGGTATCACGTAATAGAATATCGCGACAACCAGAAGAACGAATTAGCCGGAAAGCCTCGCCCTTCACCCCGTGTTTTTAGTCCTTTAATGTCCTTTAATGTCCTTTAAACCAGGTATTCAATACAAAAAATATTCCGCCAGTTCCCAGAAAACAAAAGAACATGTGTATAACATTTGTACAACGTCGGCCCAACGTCCAACCTTGTACAAATGTTATACAAAAGTGTTGTGTTTACTGGGTTAGAGCTGATTTTGTAAAAATAAGGAAACATGATCAGATAATGTCAAACAAAAACGTCCACATTATGAAATCTAAAATAGCTAATATATTACTATTTAATTATTATTATACCTTTTTAAAAATTTAATTATGTTTGAAATATTCCAATGAGAACATATTTCTATGCAGACATGGCACATCAAGGGTTGCGCTGCACATTGTTTTTTGTCAGACACAATGCACCAACCCAATGTTAATTGAGGTTGGACCAACGTTAAAACAGCACTGAGCTGGCGTCTTTTCTGGGTCCCTCAGCAATGAGTGTCACATATTATAACACTTCAACACCATGAAATATTATAAAACAATGTTTGATACATTTATACATGTTATTTTTCAATAGTTCTGATTTTAAACACACATGCCTGAAGCACATGTATGTACATTTTACATAGGCAATTTTATTTCTAATACCCCAGGTACAATGAACACATTTTGCTTGTTCAACAGCGATGAATATACACGTGTAGATTTATAACAAATCAGACCATATGCTGGTAACATGAATACACTCCGTGTATTGTACGCGCATCAGCGAAATAATAGAAACCACAAGCACAAAAAACACGCAGGCGGAACAGATTGATAATGTGCGCAAATTAAAGGAAAATGAATGACCTACCTTGTCACGTCTTTCACGTCAGAGAGAAGATAAGCCAGGATGAGATAGACAGTGTTAGTGGAGTCTTGTGAGGTAGGCAGCAGCTCTCTCCTGCTAAGTGTGGGTGGCTTTGAGGCAAAGACTCGCTGCTGAACCTTACCGCGGTCTGGCTGTTCTGCAGCAGCCAGAAGAGCGGCCAATGCTCAGGAGAGGTATTGCTGTGGCTCGCCAATCCTGCTGCTGACAATGGCAGTCCTGCTGCGCAAAGCCAACATGCTGTAACTGCTTACTCTTCGAGTAAGCAGTTACCGCATGTTGACTTTGCAGAACATTATTCTGCCTGCTTTTGTGAAAACTACAATGTCGTGTAAACGCAAACAACAGTAGCTCCTTACTCATCAGGTAAGCAATTACAACTGTTTGTCTCTTAAATACAATGTCACCACCATGTTATTGCAAAGAATGGTAACTACTTACATGAAAAGTGTGCAGGTACTGCTGCTTGGCTATATACTGCAGTACTGGCAGCAACTTGCTGTTGCTGACGGCGGAAGACTTCTATGTCTACAGTCACCTACAGCGTAAACTGACATTAATGACAATTTAACCCTTTCAGGCCTGAATTTACCATTGTCATCTTTATCCACTACAAGCCGCGAATTGCTGTCGCGATTCTCGACTTGTAGTGGATAAAGATGACTTGAAGTGAGTGAAAAATTGAAGAATATTGCCATGAATTCTAGTATTTTTTACTTCTAAAACTCTTTAGTTGCAGTAAAATTAGGTTTGTTTTCAGGGACGTAAAATGATGCTTTAATGCATCGTGGGGGCTTAAATGGTTAGAAAGCTGTATTACTGCTGTCAGGAAAGCGTATACTATGACACGCTTCCAATGATAGACTACAGAAGCAGCAGTAGTGCTCATGTATGATACATCAGGGGAGTGGGTATGAAATATAAGAAAGTGAGTCCAGTGATTTAAAACGACTCAATTATGCCGAATTCATCATTTTATTTTGGCTCCTTGCACATTTACCAGTTAGAGTAGAGAAATAGGAATCAGACTTGATGGTATTCCTGTATTTCCTATTTTGAGCATTTATGTATAACATTAAATCTCTGTCTTTTTTCTCTTTAAACTAGTAAATGCGCAACCCCAAATTTAAATGATTAGCGAAATTCTAGATTATGTACATTTTGAAAACTTCAACATATCAACATGATCAAGGAGCCAAAATAAAAAAGATGCTGTTTGGCCTGATTGTGTCACTTGAACCCTCACAGCGCCGGGATCAACTTTAGACGATATAATCTGCTTTTTAACCCTTTAAGCCCTCACGATGCATTAAAGCATCATTTTACATCCCTGAAATCGTACTTAATTTTCTTACACCTAGGGGTTGTAGAATGAAAATTTCCATGAAACTGTCTTACCAATACATGGCAATTTTCTTCATTTTTTCACCCACTTTAAGTCATCTTCATCCACTACAAGTCGAGAATTGCGCGACAAGTCGCGGTTTGTAGTGGATGAAGATGACAATGGTAAATTCAGGCTTGAAAGGGTTAAGGGGAAATCGTTCAAACTAATAAATGAGGGTCTAATATACCTGCACCTGAATGTGAAATGCCGACGTTTTGCTCTTTATCCGTCACCGTGCACGCAATATCGTACCCGACTATAACAAGTGATTATTGTAAATAAAAGTATGAAGCGTTGATATTTTGCTATGTGTATTTTGTATAGTAGACAACACTCGAAATTGGGGTAGCTATGTTCGGTGGGGCCAGAAGCAGCCGCAGCTAATGACGTTCATTGAAAAAATCATTTATTTCGTAAAGTGATTAATCAAATAAAAATAAAAAATGTATATACGTTATATTATTAGAGCATGATAACTACGCACCTTTAACATGCTCTCCTGGCATGTATTCATACATATCTGTATTTTATATGTATATATTTTTGCAGATCCTATGAAATAAACTATTGTCTATTGTCTATTGTCTATGGATTGCATACACCAGTAAAGCTAAATCGTGCTGGTTCGCAAGCAGCAGCAACTACACATAATTCGTCTCTTTTGTTATGAAAGGGTGTATCTGCCACTTCACACCGTTTCGTTTCCAAGAGAACGATAGTGTCTCAGATTCCGGGAAACGGTACAAAAAACACCATGCCACATACAGTAGTGGACGTTTCGATCATTACCGACGATTTAGCAATACAAAAATACATATTGTGAAAGATATAATGCGTCTTGCTACCTTACATTGATAGTTATAAATATATATTTCATTTTCATATGACATCAAATATTTATTGATTCATAACACAACAAATTAAATACACGTAGCGAATATAGGTAAATATGGCTAAATACAATTAACATATAAATAAATAAGCAACAATAGTTATCACAGGCTTGCTTTGAATGAAATTGCATTATTATTTCTAGAATATATTATTATTGTATGGTAAATTGAGTAATGTTGATTATTTAACTGTCGATAACTTTACATGATAATATATCATACGCAATTCTTGCCATCGGCTACGCTATCATTGTATGATAGCATGGTAAAATTGAAGTATGTGTAAGAAATATTAAGATGGAAGCTGAATTAGTTTATTAAAATGTAACACGCTCTACAGCGTAAATACAAAAAACCCACGACAGTGTATATGAATTTAAGCAGTGTTGTTGTGCAATTATTGGAGTCTCCAAAACTTCTTTGTAGTAAGTAATAATACATACTATTTTAAATAAAGTTTGAATGTAATGAGTGCTTCTTCGGTATGCTATATCACACTGCAAACGACTTTCAATTTGTAACCTGTTTGTAACGTATTTCTATGGGATTTACACTCAATATAATCATGTGATCTTATACCAATGTTTGTTTAACACTTTCAAGCCCGGATTTTCAATTGTCATTTTCATCCCCCACAAGCCGCGAATTGCTGTCGTAATTCTCGACTTGTAGTTGATGAAGATGACTTTAAGTGGGTGCAAATGAAAACAAGGTGCTCGTATTTTTAAAACAGTTCCACAAAAATGTTCGTTCTAAAACCCTCATGTGTAGGAAATTAAGTTAACATTCTTCAGAAATGCAGAATGATACTTTGATGTATAGTGGGGGTTTAAATGGTTAATTTTGTACACGTTTTTAGATCAACCCTTTCAGCGCGGGAACCGTCCTTAATCTGACGTTTTTAGATGTCAAATTCTGACTTTAAAGGACGGTACAAACACTGAATGAATTAAAAAAAATATAATGGTCGTTGACCCATAACAAAGGCATTCAAGTGAAGCAAAAACAGCTAAATAAGACATTTGTGATGATTAAAAATTTATACACGAACATTTCAGCGTTAAAAAGATTCATACAGGCGGGGTGCTCCCATCGCTATCATCAACTACGCTATTAATCGTCATCACAGAGGAGTTATCCTTGGTGGAGGTCTGTTCTTTTGGGATCTCGCCATCATTCGTGTTCTCCCCTGGGCTATTTTTGTCACTTATTGGAGCTATTTCCGCGTCATCAGACCAGGTACCCGGGTATTTGGACACTCTATTTTCTGAGAAGCGAGCCTTCTGGTTAGCTTTACGCAGCTTTTTATTGGCGTACATGATGTAGAGCTGCGTCGCCCCGAAAAATATCATTCCTATATTCTTGACCGGATAAATGAGATCACTGACCTCAAAGCCATACATGACCAATGTGGAGAGACGCACCACCACAAAGGGGATGTCATTACAAAACATAGTCACCAGGATTACTGTAGCAGCTCCCTTGGGAGCCCCATTAGATTTAATGGATACAGGCTGATTGGGGATATACTTAAACATGGCCACAAAAGCGAACCCAAAGCAGACGTAAAGCCATGCTGAATTAAACACTTCTGCTTCATGTGTGCACATCATGATAAAGGCAATGACGTCATAGGCGAAAAAGAAGTCCAACGACATTGCTGTTATCAGGTCATAGGTCATTTCCTCCTCTCTTAATTTAGCCATCCATTCTGTGAAAGTTAAGCCGAGGACTAGAATTTGCAGAACCGCTGTTGTTGAGCTATCCAATGTCTGCATTTCTTCCTGAAATGTGTCAATAATGTTAGTAATAACAATAAAATATATAATAGCAATAATAATGGCAATAATATAATATTTAACCTGCGCCAATATATCTGTCGAACATTGGGCCCGGACCATACTGCCGTACGAAGTTAAAAGGCAGGTACCGGTGGCGTATCCAGAAACAAAGTAAGGATTAAAGGGACATGCCCAGGTCTACAATGATAAAATAATCGATGATTTTTTTTTTAGCTTATTAATATGTCTATATGATGTAAACATGTCCATAGACTAGAACTGTAAAAGTTTTTTTTTTATTTTTGTGCTGCGCACTTATCAGTTAGGCTAGATATAGAGACGAAATTCCCGTATTTCTTATTTTTGACATGGTTGTCAATAAATAGAAATCAGGAATTTCGTCTCCATATCTAGCCTAACTAGTGAATGCGCAGCACAAAAATTTAAAAACTTTTGCAGTTCTAGTCTATACACATGTTTACATCATATAGTCATATTAATAAGCCAAAATGAAATCACCAATTTTTTATGACTTTAGCCTGGGCATGTCCCTTTAAGGTGCTTAGATATTTGAGAGGTCTTCGAGGAGACCCTGGGAAGCCTACACACACTAATTCTTTGACATAGTAATCACCATTTACCTCACTATTTTCTATGGCCACCAGAACTATAATCAGGCAGGGTAAAGCACACACCAAGATGTACATCAAAATGGATGGACGCCTGAAAACAGAACACATTTATCTGTTTATCAAGATAATGTGCACATGTATATGCGGGATAATAATAAGCTTATACCGTACCTGACAAATCCCGATGTACGTATATTGATGACAATAATAAACGTCATAGAAACGTATATATATGCCCGTTTCCTTCAAAATGTTATTATGTATATCTTTAAAAAGTTCAAGAAAATCTAATAATTTCTGGGGGAGATTATCAACATGAATTCAT
>OZ024918.1:38281179-38416179 GCA_964017125.1 Flabesymbios commensalis
GAAACTGTCAAGTACTGGTCATTTTAAAATGAGAAATGGACTATGTAGACTTTTGTTTTCTACCAAACAAATCCTACCACGTTATACCTAGTTCTTGTAGCAAATTATTGATGAATTTTTAAACGGAAATCTCATAATTTTCGTGAATTATTACACATTATATGAGCTCGTTTCTGACAGAAGCACTATTTGAAACAAAATGCGACATGTAGTGAATAATACACTGCAGTATTCGGCTTACTATTATATTGAGAAGTTACTTCTTTTTGGGTTTACACGATCGAATAGTGGAGCTGAATAGTCCCTATGCTGTGCGTGCGTATAGGCGTGAACAAATAGGCCTAGTATGTTGCGTTCGCTGCTTCCAAGAGTTACCGACCTTGTATAGAAAACCAATGAGCATGCTGACCCTATCCCATTCAATTGTGCTCATAATGACTGGTGTACAGAAATGTCAATCGTTTCTCACACACACAGCACCCCTCTTTCCCCTAAATAGGACATAATCATACTCAGGCAAAATAAATTTAATAGGATGCCGGCCTACAGCCGGTCCTAATAATGTTATGTTTAACAACTGCAACATATATTACAGTTTTCACTGCTATATATTCATTACTTGTGCATACCCAGGAGCCATTTCTTTGTGGGATTGCGAATGCCCATTTCGCAGCTCTGTACGTCAATAATTTGTCGGTTTTTACTTTACCATGTCAAAAGTTAGTATTTTAGCATTTGACCCTTGGATAATCTATTTCTTAAAAACTCATTCATTTAATCGTACAGTACGTTTGATAGAACTGTGAATGTCAGACACAACATCGATGTTTTTTCTATATACTTTTGAGATGCAGCAGATTTACTAGATCTCCAACTGTAGTCAGAACAGCAATTAGCCAATTAGCTATCAATGTTATGTATACTTACAACTATCAATGTTAGGCTTATGACATTATTGTACTACTTTCAAATATATGTTTGACACAAGTGGCATACTTTCTCCACCAAGTTCTGGTCCCAGACGATATATTGTACAATCTCTCACATTCTAATGCAGACCTGAAATGAGTGATGAAATGTTCCGGCAAAGCAAAGATGTTAATATGCTTTCAACGTTTTTCTCTGATTTTATCATTTTTAAACCATCGTGATATGCAAAGACACCCACTTATATGACATCATGCTTTATTGGTACGTTACTAAATATCTTACAGCACCTGGCAAAAAGCAGTAAATTTTCTTTAGTCGGAAAACAGTCAAATTTTACATCCAACCAATAATAATATATTGACATAACTCATTATTTGTATTTCAAAGGGGTTTAAATTGAGTCAACAATGGTTCCAGAATATGTTTGACTCAAAGTCAAAAAATGATGCCATACAAAAATTAGGGGTTAAAGTGCAAAATAAATGTTTTGTTATACATTAAATGCTCATACCCAAGTACCTTAAACTTAAAAAAATTCAAAGCTTAAAATTGTGTTATATAGGCTTATATAATCGAAAATCTATATTATTTTTCTCCACCCTCCATTTGAAAGAGTTATGTACCCAATAAGTGTGGATTTCGGAATGTTCATACAATTAATAACAACCATCCCTTTATTATAAAGGGTTTGACCAAGCCGCTGAGGGTCTAGATGGAGGGTCCGATGTTGATTTGTTGTTTTCTTTGAAAGGATCAACACTAAGGAAAATCCCTTCCTTTTTGTCACTACACAAGCCACGAACATCCCATGAATATTGATTGTGTATTTTGGCGATCTTTAGAAGGAAATAATCAAATCGTTGACTGTCAAACATGGCGACGGCATTAAAAAACAGGTGGATCTTAAAGAGAAAAAGTAATGACCGACATATTGTCATAATTTGTCTTTTTCGGAACCTGATTACGTTGCCAACGGATGTGTCTGAAAGTTGTAATCTATCGGAATGTTGCCTTCACTCATTCAAACACTCAAAAAGATATAACAGAGTCATACAAAAAAGAGCTCACAAAAAAAAAAACTATATTCACTCCATGAAAGCCAATCCGGACAAAATTCAAGCTACTTATTAAATTGTGAGAGGGAAGGCATCATTGCTTATATGGTTACTCCATTGAGCCAAGCGAAGAAGTAACACTGCTGGGAGTGAGACTGGACAATTGGCTAGTTTTTGTCACCATACCAATGAATTATGTAAGAAAACAGGCAGACAAGTGAATGCTCTGAAGCGACTATGTCATCCCAGCAAACAAGATACATCGACCCAATGTTGGACCAATGTTGGGCCGGCGTCGTAGACGGTGGCCCAACAATGGTTCAACATTGGGTCGATGTCTCCTGTTTGTTGGGATCACAGCAATCAAGATGTGAGGATGGCCGTTTTCAGAGCTTTCATCTTGAGCGATTTTCAATACTGCCCAGCAATATGGCACCATTGCTCAGTATCAAACACTCTAAAATTAGAAAAAAATCAAAGCGGGCTCTGCGGTATGTCTCAAATGACAATAAATCCGACTACAAATATTTGCTGTGTCGAACCAGCTTGCATTCCCTGGAAGAATGACGACGACAAACAAATAGCTATTCAGACCTTTAAAATGGCAAATAACCTTTCGCCATCATACCTTCAGGATCTAATCACACCGCGGAAATGTACTCGAATTCTTAAAAATAATATGAAAACCCTGGAAGTGCCTTTTTACAATAGAGTTAGACAAGGAAAAAATAAAAAATAAATATTCATTTTCATTTTTTACACATATTTTTTTTATCAACACCTTCTCTAGTCTCCAGCTCCCTGAAGTTTGCATTCTGCTGTATTTTTTAGTTTATATGCACATAATTATAAACTGAATTTATATAATAATTGTGTTTGTTGTTCTATCACCTTACAACTTCTCATATCTTTTAAATATTTTATTATATTTTAACTTTTATGATGTTACCTAGTACAAATGCCTTTTTTTATATCACCTTTATATAATTGTACATAAGCTCCCGGTATCTGCAGAACCGAGTCAGCCAAACTGCCTGGCTGCAGGACTGTAGTGTGCTCTCGGTGGAGTTGAAATGACACACGAATAAAGAGGTCCAGTGACCAGGGGGTAGAATGTAAAGTCGGCTGAGTCTTCACACATGTCTAGAAAGCTGCACATTTACTTTTTTTCATTTTCCGTGCTAGCAAGACAGAGGTCTAAGTGAATGGAATTAAATAATGAGAATATAACTTTTTAGCAACAAACAACCTACTCATCAAACCTATTATAATTATATTAATAATTGGAAAATCGTTAACTAACGGCCATATTTAAAGAATGGTGGGTGAAAACAGTACAGCTGATGAACTAGGCCTACTCATTGGCCAAAGCGACACCTAGTGATCTATTTTAGCGACATCTAGTGAGTAGGCCCTATTACATTACAGAAGCGAATGTATCCAGTGATTTTTATTTGACGTATCAGATATCACTGCATGGTTGCATCATTCTGTATAAATGTAAGTGTTAGAGACACTGTTATTGTAGGGGACGGAAGCCTCCCACACTATAATGTAAGCTATGAATAATTATTATTACAGAAAAAGTGTATCATTTGAATGCTATTGATGCGGGAAACAAAATGATAGGCCCCTATGTTCATATCTTGGCAATGCCTTTTAATTTTATTTTAACTAGTCCTCATTTGTATTATCGAAATATCCAGTGTTTTTTATGGCAATGCCTCTTAATATGATTAGATTCTGTTTGACAAATGTCATACCATGTAAATTGTCATATAACAAATTAACAACCATCTTGTATAATACCTCTACATATATCTTTCTCATTTCCATGAGAAATAATTATGTAATGACTTTTCTTTATGTCAATAAAATATATGTCTGTCTGTCGGTATATCATGCAACTAAAGGTAAATTTATAAATATTTATGTAATTTATTGTTATATATTTTTCACAAGAGTATGTAATATTTCTGTTGATTGTAAGATCACACAACAGAAAGTCCGTTAATTGGCATAGAGTCGCCTAAACATAATTTTAAGCAATTTCATTTTGATGGGCTATTGCGAATAATTGTGTATATATATATTATTAGATACATATCTCCGATAACCCGGAGTTTTGTTCTTTGCTTGTTACTTTGCGAATTTTAACATTACGAGGGTTATATATTTGGTTTTAGAAAGTGGAATAGTGTATATAAATGATATGAATGATATGAACATATATATTAATTTGTTATTTCACTATTATTGTCACTACATTTGAATGCATATATACAAAGCCTTTACTGCTAAATATAAGTATTCTTCATTTTTGTTTCAAGTTTATCATCAGATGTCATATAGATGTGTAATTAAACAGACCAAAAAATGCTCTTCTAAATTGTTTTCAGTTTCAGAGAAAATAATTAAAGCGTCAGCAAAAAGGTGGATAAAGTAAGACTAAATAGATTACAATAATTCGCTTCTGGCTTTACCCATTTTGCGGATTTATCCGTATTCTGCCGATTTGTTTATGTGTTTAAATTCTACAGACGTATCTTTTATTAGGTCGATTCTACAGATTGTTCGAAAATATTTTTTTATATTTTTGCAAACCGCCTTTTCCTTTTCCATGACACCTAGATTGTTTGACATTTCATCTGTTAGCTCCTATTATTATATTCAGAGATCATGTCATATATTGTTATTATTTGAATCAGGTTAGCACCTAATTATAAACACAACGCACCCAGTGAGACATTTTGGACCAAGTATAGTATTCTACCACAGATCAATGATAGAGTTTTATTTTCATGTGGATACCTGTGACCATATCCTGACATGATATTACCACATTTTGTTTTATCATTATTATTACATATTGATTTACTAATGTTATAGGTCTATCCTGCCACCAAAAATTATATCCAGACGATAAAAAGTCAACATGTTGATCAGGTAACTGCCGCTGCTTTACTGAAATATAGTCAAAAACGTGCATGACATTTGTGCGATTTTAGTGTGCTTTGGAAAAATCAAAACATTTTAAATAAAAATAATGAGTTATGGGAAAATATCTTTTTTTCGGTAGGACGTAAAATTTGTTCGCTTTTGGTCCGGCTCTGGACATTTGACCATATCCCACATTTTTGACAAATTAGTAGTCAAATTAAAACTGATATACAAACATATTTGATATCAGTTGAAAGCTGCTATCAAGGGCTGTAACATGCTTACAAAATATTTTGTTTCTGTTTAACACGAAATGTACAAAAAAAGCGTTAGATTTAAGCTCTTACTTTCACAATATTTTCTAGTCTTTCTCCATAAACACTTCAACTAATTTTTGAAGTGTCAGCACATTCGTGTGCGTTAGGCCTATAAATGCTTGCTTTCGATTAAAACATATGCTACATCTATTGTTGACTTGATATCAACCCGTTCGAATATAAATAATAAATTATGTGAGCATATTAAATGCTTAAAATGTGTACTCTTCTCATCAGGCTAGGAAAATTTGGCTTTACCACTGGACACACGACATTTTTGCGACGTTGAATCAAGGTCAGTGACGTTGATCCACCGTCGCAACAACGCCGTGTTCCCAGTGGGTTATCCCAGATTTTTGCCAAATGAGTAGTCAGAAATATCAACATAGCTGATATCAGCTGAAACCTAGTGAGGGTTGTAACATTGATACAAAAAATATTGTTTCTGTTATATATCAAATGTACAACAAAACATTGTGTTTGCATTTTAAACCTTAATATAACCAATTTTCACACGTTTTTAAAAAATAGTGAAAATATTTTTATATCCGCTTATTTTTGTATGGTATACATTTTTGTTTTTGATTAAAATAAGTTCTAGAACCATTATTTACATAAAGTTAACAAATTGTGAACATATTACATTTGTGGGGATTTGGAAGTAAAATTTGTGACCGTATCCCACATATTTGCCTATCTAGTCCTCAAATTTATAATAATATACAAACATAGTTTATATCAGCTACTCTCTAGACCGACAACATGGACACGATATATTTGGTGTTGTTAAACACGAAATGTAACTTACAACACAAAAATTGAATGTACGCTAAATTTTAATTGTAGTCAGATCATTTTTGTACGGTACACATGTTTTCTTTTGTTTAAATATATTCTAGAACCCTTGTTCACTTGACATAAACCTGTTTGGAAATGAAATAATGAGTTGTGAGAACATAGTGAATGTGTTTAGGTTGAAACTAAAAATGTGTACGCTTTTCATTCGGCTCGGGAAAATTGACCTTATCTCCCATTTTTAAAAAATGAGTAGTCAAAAATTAAAAAAAATAATAATATAGCAACATATTTGATATCAGTTGAAATCAATTTTTTAGGGCTGCATAACCTCGATACAAAATAGTTTGTTTCTGTTTAATAAGAATTGTACAACAAAGGGTTATAAGTTTGATTTTAAACCTTTATTTAACCATTTTGTCACACCTTTGCCTTAAATAAAAAGCACATACATTTTGCATAGTATAAATGTTTGGTTTTGATCTAAAGATATTCTAGAACCATTTTTGACTTAAAATAAAACAATTTTGAATTAAAAACAATGAGTCATGTAAACCTACTACATGTTTTTTTGGGTTCGACGTATAATTTGTGCGCTTTTCGTCCGGCTCGAGAAAAGTGATCATATCCCACATGTTCGCCCTTTGACTGGACTAGTCAAATTTAAATAATATACCAGCATTTTGATATCAGTTAAATGCTACTATTTTGGGCGATAACATGGATGCAAACTATTTGGTTTTTGTTAAATACGAATGTACAACAAGGCTCCAAGTTAGTATTATAGCCCTTAATTTGACTTAATATTCACACACTAGTTTTTTGTCGGTCTTTTTTTTGTTTTGTATAGATATTTGGTTTTGATATCATAAATCATTTTCAATCACCTCGGCAACTGAATTGCTGCCACCATCTAAACATCGTGGTGTATAAAAAGTGTTTTGTTCAATTTGAAATCATGATAAATGCCTTTCTGCTTCATTTGAATACCTATGTTATGGATCTACGGCCATTATAAATATTTTACTATTACAGGCCGGAATCGACTTGAGACGTCAGAATCTGACGTCTTTAGACGTCAGATTCTGACGCCTAAAGTTGATTCCTGCGCTGTTAATGATTTCCCATATTATGAGGGATCATAATTTGCATTATTCGAGATATGTGTTGTGGTACAAATGTACATACAGGATACAAAACATAATGTACTAATCTTAACACTTGAAGCGTTATAAGTCATGAGATTAAATTTTTAACCCTCCTGAACTTGAAGTAGATACAATGAAATCATATTATGTCGATCTAGCAATTTTTTTGATGCTGATTTTGCCTTCAAATTCAAGTTTAAAGACGATCACCGCGCTGTAGGGGTCGATCGTGTCTACAGCTGATATTAACTATTCATTTATCCTTCAAGCAACGAAATTTAGAGGAGAAATAAACATGAAATCTGATAGATTGGCATATGTTTTCATTAAATTGCACACGAAATTATGTAAGAGTTGTGCGTCTTTAACAAAAATTCACAATAGTTTCTTGTTTAATATTAGCCACCCCATAATATAGATCAATGCTGTTAAATAATTGAACATATTTACAATATAATAATTTAGGTGAAATTGTGAATTCAATTTCTATCGTTATTATGTGTTGAGTAAATCAGAGCAGTGGGTGTGTGTGGAAACTCACATGCTAAATAAATCGCGATGAACAGCAGGTTTAGGCCATATCGGTATGGGGGAATTTTCCACTGCTGCAAAGCACATGCTAAAATCAAGTAAAATAGCACGTCCCTCCTATAGATTTAAAAAAATAATTAGCAAATTATAAAAGGTCTAGCGTTACTTCCTGACAAGGTTTTTTTGAAATTAATTGGAAATCTGAATATAGTAATTGCATCAGCAATAAAAACTTCAAATATATGAGAAAAGCAGATATTAATAGATATTATGTCCCAGTCACACATACAATCACGCCGTTCAGCGCACTAAAAATGAAAAATTTTGGTCAGTGCGTTGTGATTCGCTGGGCGTGCGTCATAATTCGTTGGTTATTTGACGTGAACGCCAGATAAACGTTAATCAGTTATTGTGTGCGTCAACATCTGCATGTCCAAAAAAGTGAGCCTTTCTCTGCGTGTGCATGTAGACACCAGAGGAACGTCAGACCAGCGCCTGTCTAACGTTAGGCAAAGGCAGAGCACCCGCTCGACATTCCTTGTATTTTTGTTTGCTGAGGTTTGTCGGCTCAAGTCTCGTATTCTACCCTCTAATTTAGATACCAACTGAATGACGGCGGTGATTGGTCGATCTCGTCATTAGACAGGCTGAACCACCCTTCGATTGGTCGGGGTAGAATACAAGACTCGGACCGGTTTGTCCCAGTCATACAGTCATCACGGTGACCCAAAGCTGTCAAGCAACAAGTAAATTTCCACCGAATCCAGCACAAATAAAGTACAAACAACAAGTGAAAAATTCAAACAACGAATTATTCAGTACAACAACAATATTTTTAATCCAACAACAAATTATTTAGTTCAACAAGAATTTATTTATTCCAGCAACAAATATCTGAGCCCAACATCAAATTAATGTCAAACCATGTATACTACTCAAGCAACAAATTTAAAACTCAAACATTATTTTATTTACTTCAGCAACAAATAGAAAATGCAGGTAACATTAATTTCACTCCAGCAGTAAGTGATAAATTCCTTGGCCTTTTATTATCTGTTTTTCTCTTTGCTAACAAAAAAAAATCATATATCCCTCCACCTAATATCGGTCTAGCCTAATATCTCGTACAGGCTCCACCCACATGATATTAACAGATGTAGGCCTACACATACACTCTTCCCAGCAAACACGATACATTGATTCCACATCGGGACAGCGTCGCAGACAGTGGACCAGCATTGCGCCAACATAGAATCAATCAATATTATTTGTCCACTGTTGAAGCTGTTTCAGCATCAGTTTTCCCGTAGCATTTCGTGGAATTTCCATCACAAATTTCACCATCACGTCATCCACCAATTGCGAATCCATGTTTTCTGCAGCATGAAATTGAATAAAATCAGCCATTATGCAAACTATGATTATGAGAATCCACAACAACATGTGGATTTATCATTCATTTTAAATTGCTTCAGAGGTTTTAAATAATTAGATTGATTTCAAAATTGGTATATATTTTAATTTGGCTATTGCCTCTTATCAGATACAAACCTGATAGTAGCCGTCTGATTTCAGAGTGACTTATGTTTCCCCTGACCACCAGGAAGCAGCATGGTATTTCACCGGAAACTGGGAGTTCGACTCCTATTGTGGCAGTGCCTTTTACGTCTGGATGTGACAACAATATATTGTCCATGTCAGACGGGTAAACCTGGAAATACATTTAACAATTTAGGCCGTCGTGATCCATCAACTCATCATGTCCCTTCCCTGACAACTAACCCATATAGGACATAGACATTTTATTTCAGGCTTGGAAAGGTTAAAGGTGATCTATCACCCCTTATATAGTATGAATAAATTTGTGACAAATAAATCGAAGTTGCCACAAGATGGGGCACAAGTGTTTCCTTATATGGGGTGATTCGCTTTCATGTGACCCTCTGAGAGGGTAACATGATAGCCAATCACCCCATATAAGGACATAATTATTCATATCATATAAGGGGTGATAGATCACCTTTAAAATACAGTTGTGGATTGTTTCTCTAGCTACTAGTGCGTATTATTTTTTCAGTAATATATAACGTATTTTATCAAAAAAAAAAAATACATTACTTCTGTACAATTTCAGTCTTTTTGAAGCTGAAGTGGACACATGATTGATTTGAGAATGCATAACATATTTTTAGACGAATTAAATTGTCTCGCCAACATGTTCAGTATAGCAAACTTTTTTCAAATACTATACTTTTTTCAAATACTATTTGCACAGCCCACAAAAAAAATATTGACAGACAAAGCATATTTTTTTTCAAACTTAGATAAATTGTTTTTCATTGGAGGGTGGCGGGATAACCTTCAATGTGTATTTTCTAGCATAATTCCGGTAAAATGGTCACAATGATCAAGGCTAATTAATGCAACTTATTTCACTCTACATTAACTCTACATCTGTACATGCATACGTACATTCACCAGCGTGTCCAGGTAAATTTTGCATAGTTTTTATAATAAGCACTATGTGTTTGTATACTACGATGCGAAACCAAAATACAGTAACTGCTTACTCTTCAAAGAAGAACTTTAGCCTTGCATGGCAAGATGGAGGTGTATATCAACATATTAATGAGTCGTTTTACTTCACTGATCAAGAAAAATCACCTTTCCACTAGCCCACTCCTTTAAACGTTGACCATTCTGAACGAATCGTAACGACCCACCTACTTTAATATGAGTAAAAAATATTGATGCAATATGTTACAACTGTTCTGAAATAATTACAGTCGAGCAGTATGATGCTCTCCTGAAACACATTTGAAAGTAAACCTGTTAACCCTTTAACCCTTTGAGTCCTCACGATGCATTAAAACATCATTTTACATCCCTGAAAACAGGCCTAATTTTCCCACAAAAAAGGGCTCTAGAATGAACATTTCCATGAAACTGGCTTACCAATACAAGGCAATTTTCTTCAATTTTTAAATCACATCAAATCATCTTCACCCACTACAAGTCGAGAATTGCGACAGCAATTCGCGGCTTGTAGTGGATGAAGATGACAACGGTAAATTCAGGCCTGAAAGGGTTAGGCCACCATGATGCATTAAAACATCATTTTGCATCTCTGAAGAATGACTACATTTCCCATTTTCAAACGAAAATTTTCATGGAATTTTTAAAATAATAACAAAATATTTGTTCAGTTGCCACCCAATTCAAGTCATCTTCACCCCCTACAAGTCGAGAATTGCGACAGCAAATCGCGGCTTGTAGTGGATGAAGATGACAATGGTAAATTCAGGCTTGAAAGGGTTTTAACTGATACAACACAAGCCTGTATATATACTAGATTTGATAGGTTGGTAATCAACGTTAGACATAAGTACACTGAACTATTCAATATACATTTTCGGTCACTTGAAGGTGTGTCTCATTACCGCGATGCACAACTTCAAGTGACTGAAACGTATGCCTACTTTGCTTTTTGTGAAATTTAAAACATGTATGTGATCAGAATTTATGGCAGGCTTCAATGTAAAAATCTGGTTACACAAGTTTCAATGACAAATATAAAATGACTATTGTAATGTGATAGGGACTAGGAAAAGTGTAGATTATTAATTATACCCACATGTTGTGTTCTGTAATTGATGACATCTTTGATGCGGTTCACAACGTAAAGAAACCCATTGTCATCATGGTACGCAACATCTCCTGTCAATATGAACGTAATTATGTGACATTAAGTTATAATGAATGAATGGGGCTTTGTGAGTACGCTACCTCTAGTCAAGGGGATCCCCACAATACTGAATTATACCAGTCAACTGATTAGACACAAATAAGATCGTTTTGAGATTTTAATTCACATGACTGTATAGGCCTAATGTTTGTGAATTTTATCAGTTTAGAACAGTTTCTTTCATTTTATAGTGGGAATCCTGGGCGTTATGAAGGTTAACATTGGTTTACAGGTGTACTCGCTTCTTACTCCAGATTGCATGCTCATTACGGATTTCATATTTCAAATTTCCGTTCTCATATATACATGTACGTCACACATACACTTCGTGCTTCAGGCTTTCAGCTTTATAGGAAAACTGGATGGGGCTTTACAACAACTTCGAGTTCCGACTTCTATACTACTCCCTACTTCCGATTTCGGCTTCACAACTGACTGCCTCTGATCCACTGTTGTAAGCCACTCTGTTAAACATAGTCCAGCAAATACTACGTGACTTGACTATCGGCTCACGAATATTATATTAAGGCCGTGTCACACTATAACTTATAACAGATACCTATGAGCTGCGTTTCAAATGATTAAAATAAGTTGTATTCACACCCTTGAATATATAGAATTGAAGGGCTGGAAGCAACAACGTCAATGTCACACAGGTACCATTTTGCGTAAATCGCATTTGAAAGTTTGACATCCTGTACTAAAAAACAGGAAATAATATATAAAAATACAAGCAGTATGACTATAAACTGTTTTCTTTACACATTACATGCTTACCTTGTAATATAAAGTATTACTTTCATGTGAAAATACCATTAGAGTAGAGGGTGTTTTTCGGCAGATTTACTATTTTCATTGGGCGTTGTTGCTCCTAGCCCTTCCTAGCCCAATAAACTTATGAGTAGTGTATTTTCAGCATATGCTCTGCGTATGACCACCATAATATGTCCAAGCTATGGTCAACGTAGCCTGTGTATGGCTGGAGAATGGGAAACATGTTCAGGAAGTGTATTATCACATACACTGTACGTCCAGATATTGATGGTATCAAACGTGGTTCCCAAGAAAGATACACAATCGGAAGGGGGAAATCAACCTGTACCCCAACCACCTGCTGAAATATACCTGATCCACCTATACCTTTATTTCTCTATAGCGAATTCAGCGTGTGCATAGCGTGTATGCCCTATACGTGATATTTCCCGCACGCTCACATACGCTTGTACGATCCGTTATAGTGTCACACCACCTTTAAGAGTGAAAGTGGGAAGCTGGAGATAGAAAATTGCAAACCGGAAGTTCGTAATTGGAAATTGAAAGCCCAGAGAATGACTTGTACAAAGGTGGTATTTCGGAAATCTATGATGGCTGGGTTAGATAATTTATCACCATTACATACCTCCTCGTAAATCAGAAAGCATAAGTCAGATAACATCGCTCTTTCGTATTTAAACCCATGGTCCACTGTAAAAGCCGCATTAGCATTGACAGTCGATAATCTGAGTATTTTTTCGAGATATCATCATTTACATTTGCAAGTGTAAAACAGTTTATACAGAACGATTTTCATGGTGAGATCTATTAAATTTATGATGCGATACCCATTGTTTTCAGTCGGTCATATCGAAATCAAATATATTCCGACTCAACATATTTTAGGTCAAGCACCATACATTTTAGTCTTCTCATGATGAATATCCTTCTGTAAAAACTGTTTTAACAGATACAAATGTGATGATACCTTGGTAAAATACTCAGATTACAGACTGTAGTTTATGGTGTGTATGGCGTGGTGCTTTGTGGGGGCCCTTCGTCCCGCTTATTATGAACAGTTGCCTATGCCTTTGAGGCATGTTTAAACGTACAGTCAAATAAGGTATTTCTAATGTTTTTCCTCTTGCGATCCCCGCATGCCTGTGATTTTAATCACCCATACCACCCTGTATAACTGTATACTACCATGCAAAGCATAACCACAGTTACTGTAGCTGTTTACTTGAAAAGTGAGCAGCTACTTCCCTTTGGCTTTCTACTGCAGTATACGTAGTCAGTCCCGGTACCTAGCCTATTACCTGTACGTAGCCATCCCTGGGCGTCTATCGCCTTTGATGTCTTCTCAGAGTCTTTCCAGTATCTCATCATCAATGTGGGAGCGCGTACATAAAGTTCTCCTTTCATATAAGGTCCGACCTCTAGTCCCGTGTGAAGGTCTAAAATCTGAACAAATATAGCACAGTTTAAATCATGTTCTACTTTTTTTCCAATAGAATACATTGGCCGTTGAGAAATGTTTTGGTTTACCTTTTAGCCGGGGAGGGGGTTACTGGCCTTAAAACTGTGTAGGGGTGTGCCTCCGGTATTTGATGTGAGACTAGAAGAAATACATGCTAAATCGGGAACCCAGAGTTGGAAGCTGAAAAAGCTTAGCACCCTGTCTAGCGGCACATCCCCAGTACTCCCAAGTATGGAAGTTTTGAGCAACCTAATCTATTGAAATAGTGTATATTTAACACAATGCTACACATTTGTGAAAAATAAATATATCTTCATTAAAATAACACAAAACATTATCTTTTTCAACTTTAATATGAGTTTTATTAGAACAGCCAGCAGAGAGACATCAGCATCAAGCGGCTATTTTGGCCTCTAGAAGTAGAAGATCTATGACTATATAAAATAATTTCCACATTATATCGTCTAGATACATTTTGTAGGACGGCATCAGATTTTCCTCCCCAATCATGTTTATAAGGTCATGTGATGTCCAAGTTTGCCGACATCCTGTTTCGCGATGGCCTAATAGTTAATTTATCATAACTTAGGCATTATTTGACAGATACACATGCTTGACGTGCCATTTTACACACCGAAAAAGTTTCCAGTCCAGTAATAATGGTCATAATGCGTTTCAAGATCAATGCTAAGAGACATTTCGGGAGGGGGGGGGGGGGTGTGTTACACGGTTACATGTAGTCATGTGCAAACGACTAAACAGGACGGAGGTGGGCATACAGGAGACGTCGCCCCTTACCTACACCATAAACCATTCTTCACATGGTAGACGAGTATGTGACAAATCGCAAGACTCTTCTTAAATTTTCATTTTTTAATGTGTTACGATGTTTATTATTCAAACAATATTAAGTTAGATATATAGCCTGGAATGTTCCAATGTGCTATAATTAGTGAGTATTGTTTTAGACCTTTTCCTGGTCAGACCTGCAGGTTCAAGATTTCATTACTTTAATTGTTTAATTTATCAGAGATAAAAATACATGATTTCGATGTATTTATTACGTTTCAGTCTATTCCTAATTTCATTTGAATTATTTAACCAACGGGTGATACCGTATGTTAATAAGTTATTAATAATTCATTCCTAACATGCCTTTGTAATAGCTCCAGGTGATACTTACAGCATTAGTCCTGTATATCATTTAATCTTACTCGCCTTTCTTTCAGCACCTGGTGATATCGTACCACACGAATCCGGTCTATCTTTGGGATAAGGTGGCATAGATATAAAACCAACTTCTGACATCCCAAGGACTGAAAATAAAATATGGAACATAATATCTTTACATAAATAATATGAAACGAACAACAAGTATTTAATGAAAAACGTTATTTTTAAAATAATTAGTGATATAAATGTGGCGTACACTGATAACATCTTCGTATCCCTGGGAGTTCTTCCATCAATCTATCAACCACAGGTTTGTTGACAGATGCTCCAGCATAAACTATATCACGAACACTGGACGGATTACAGCCAGATGTAATGTCTATTGTGCTCAGATTCATCACTGAGGATGGACTTGTCCATAGTACGGTAGCCTGTCAATACACGGTATATTATTAAATATACGGTTATTTTAAACCTTAAAGTGCTGTAATATGTTAGTATAAACCATGGAGACCAAGGTTTTTTCTTCCAGTTTGAAATTATCATCCATGTCTTAGTAAGTAGCTCTTTCTGCTTCATTTGAATACCTATGGTATCATGGTTATGGGTTTACGACCATCATATATTTTTAAATTCTTTCATGCCTTTAGATGTCGGAATCTGACTAGATAATGATGTCTAAAGTCGGTCCCCGCGCTGAAAGGGCTTATTGCCTAGATTAATTAGATATTTTCAATGTTATCTGACTGGAATATGCTGTCATCAGCGCAAAAATATGTCGCTACCGGAGAAAAATGACGTGTGCTCCAGAAGTGACTTAAATAAATTGAAATAAGTGATTTGTGATGATGATAAAAATTATGAATGCACATTCCCCTCATAACAAATTGGAAATATATTTTTTATAGAATAATAACTAAATGTAAATGATCCCAAATCTCAGATAAATATCTTTTCATTAATTATTAAATTACCGATAAGATAGCATGCGTATTATTACCATTTAAATGTGCACATACCTCACAGTTTTGTATAGTTGTCACATATTTTGCAAACTCCCATTCGTTTGGTATTATAACCTGTTTTATTGACAAGTAAAGGTGATGAGTAACCGCAACTAATGCAAGTCCATGAAAGAAAGGGAGTTGTGATACTGTAACATCGCCTGGTTGGGTGACAACACATTGCTCATGGCTAGAACACAATATATAATATAAAATATAGAAAGTCGGTGACAATAACGATGATTGTACAGATACATTAAGGCTTCACCATTTCATTTGAAAATTGTAAATACATAACAAACATTAATTTACATACATTTGTACAAACGGATCAATTGTTTCTGTTCAAGTAACGTTAATAATTAAATGGCATTTTCCAGTTTCAAAGCTGTAGACTTTGCGTTTAAACTAGAATTTAAAGTATAATTGAGAGATTTCGGAATAAAAATAGGCCTATAAATTATGCCTGACAAAAAAAACAGTATTCGAATTTAAGCCTTATAGCTATATAAATACGATATGCTAAGCAAAAACGTTTTTCTTTATAACTGGTTATTATTTCCACTACTTTGGCGGTTTTATCAAGCGTTCTTGCTATTGTCAATGGTAAAAGATGTTTGAAGACATTAAAAATGTCAGAGGAGACAGAGGCTGACTGGTACATGGGGTTAACTGGGAAAAGCGTCTAACAGGAAATTTCCAAAATGATAATATCAGTCAATATCAGTTTAAAAAAGAGGGATACACTTGATCTACACTATTAGTGGCAATAAAAGATCTGACGGTTAGAATACATGTATTTTACCACCTTTCCTTTTTCTGTAACTCCCACTTTCGACTCATATGAAACCTAAAATTCCATTGTTGTAATTGTTGTTGTCGGTGCGAGAAACAAAATGATAGACCCTATGTTATCTTGGCAATGCCATTGAATTTTGTTCTAAGTATCAGTCATTCATATCATCGTAATACCCAGGTAATACCCAGTGTTTTTTTAAAGCAATGCCAGTTACCATGATTTTAGTTATGAATATCATACTATGTATATTGTCATATGATTTTAACAAATTAACAATGTTGTATATAGATGTACATATCTCTCTTATTTCTATGACAAATAAGTCTGGATTGACTTTCTTTTTGTCAATAAATTATCTGTCTGTCTGTGTATACTGACTTATAATCACAAAAAAATATATATCAATAAAACACCATCTAGAGTTACTTGCATTAGATGTTCGGTTCTGTGCAGTACCCACGTGCCAGGTTATAGATTATGGAAGGTCAACCCGTGGCTAACTGGGATTGTCCTACAAATAGCCCCAGCTGTAAAACAGCATTGTGTCCCACTTAGCCCCTGTGGTGCTGGCATGTGATAAATATAAAATTTAAATGTGCCCGTGAACATAATTAAACGTGTAGTGTATGGGCTGATGTAATTCCGTAGGAAGCTCGTGTTAATTCTTGTCACCTACGTTTTTCTTGTTCAGAATTTTATGCTGATTCCAAAAAAATAGGGTGTCATTTTTTTAGGTCACCTTAAGGTCATTTTTCGACCCCTGTAGGTCATGACCCCTAGATCTATTTTATTTTTGTATGTATTGTTTCAAACACATGTCTTACTAGTCGAGTAACACATCAAAATGACCGAGATTGCTCAAGAAATATCATCAAAATAAAAAAAAAATGAAATACCATTTTGAAACCCCTCGAAGGACATTTCAAGGTCAACTATAGCAAAGTTTTCAAGTATACATACTAGTCCATGGATCGGTCACCATGCACCCCCTCCCCCCCCCAACTTACTCACTCCCCCAACTTTTTTTAAGTTTTGTCCAAAACATGAAATGAGATGTTACCAGTAAAAAAAGGACGAACTTTATATTTTGACCGCTTTTATCAGGGTATCCCCAAACCTGTCTGAAATTAGGGGTAGGGTTGCGTAAGCGTATGTCGTTGGTGTTCTTATTAACCAATCTGCACATGCTATATACCATATAACAGATACTTAAATTACCGTTCTACTAATACATCACCCATCCAATAGAGTAAATAGTCGTCTCTCCACATACGCTCAAACATGTTTTTTATTATTAAATATTCAGAATGAACAGCAAAACAAACTAGTCAACATGGTCATTAAAAACAACATATTAGATGGTAGTTATTGGACATATCCATATATGGCCTATGTTTTCTGAACCCAGATATGTGTATGCTTTCAAATGTGTGTTATTTATATAAATAAATATCAGACATATTTTTTAATGAAAGAATATTGCGGCCTTTTATGAGAATAGGTCCAGTTAGCCTGGGTTGAAATCTGAAACATGCAACTTTGCTCGGGATTTTAGTGTAGGCCTATACTTTTGTAGTCACTTGTTTTTACATAATTTGCGTCTGCTCAATGTGAACCTGCCAGATAACGTTCTATATTTGGAGACCTTCACCTTCAAACTAGCAGAACACAAAATGGCCACCAAAATGTTAGGAAAACCCAATATTTTCTATAGTTTGTCGCAGATAAACGCACACTCTGTGGTTTCTGCAAGATTTTTAATTGTTTTTTTTTTCTAGTGGCTTTGGAAAGAAATGACCATTATTTGACCTTAAGATCCAAGACATCCGCCATTTTTTATGTATTTACTGTTACTATAAGTTTACTGCTAAAGATGTTGACAATAATATGATGTTTTTGTGGTTGCATAGTGGATTAGGACTAAACGTTACTGACGAGTAAATTTGAAAGAAAAAGCCAAAATGGCCGCGAAATTCACCTTCATATGAGCAAGAAACAAAATGGCTATCAAAATGGAAATTTAACCTCTTTTTTTATATGTGGCTCGGAATTGCTCAATTTATTGATTTTGTGTGACTTGGGGGCCGAAACAAGCATTTCTGGCGTTTATTGTTCATCTGACCTATAGTTTTTCGTAAAATCCAAGATGGACGTCATTTTGCATATTTACTATTGAAGTAATGATGTCATTCTCAATACTAAGCACATCAAAGCATGTTAGAATATACTGTACATAAACACAGTTTCGAATGCCTTGCAACCTAATCTACCGTAATACGTAGTCTACTTATTAGATTTCCATTAAACAATTGTTGTTTACGATATTATAGTTCACTTGCATAAAAAACACTTTTATTTGCCTGTTGGCGGCAACCAGTTTGAATTTGAAGGTCAAATAAAGGTCATTTTGATCAAAAAACAAGGGACATACATTTTTCAACTCAAAATCATGCAGAAACCAGAAATCGTGCAATAATTTGTAACAAAAATATAGAAAAGATGTGGTTTTGGCGGCCATTTTTTGTTTTGTTTATTTAAAGGTGAAGGACACCGAATATATAATTTTATCCGACAGATTCGAATTCAGCACACACCAATTATGTAAAAACAAGCGGGACCAAAAATATAGTCTTAATTGCAGATCAAAGTTCAATGTTTCATATTTCAACCCAGGATAAATACACACATTTTTTAAAAAAGTGTGCAATATTCTTTCGTCTAAAAAATATATGCAATGTGCAAAATACAAAATCTAAATACCACTCAGTTTTAAGGATATACACATCTTGAATTAGAAATCATAGGTCAAATATATATATGGCCATTAATTATGTTTTATTAAGTCGTTTCCATTGACCATTCACTAGTTTGTCTTGTTGTCGATTTTGATTATTTGTATTAAAACAAATGTTTAAACGTATGTGTAGAGTTTCATCCACTGCACCATACAATACATCAGTAGATTAGTCAGTTACTACTGCAACGACGTTTGCGTAACACTAACCCCTAATTTTATGTTTGAGGATACCCCCACATAAGCGTTCAAAATATATCCTTATTTTTTTACTGGTAACATCTCATTACAGAAAGTTGGTGTGGGTGAGTAGTGTGTGTGTGGAGGGGGGGGGGGGGGGGGTTGTCGCACGGTGACCAATTCTGGCCTGTGGACTATATGAGTGTTTAGGGTTATGACCTTCAAGAGACCGGAAATGACATTTAAATCTTCAGAATATTTGTTAGTTATGAATGTTGACTATTTCGTGCCAATTTATTTCTATTTGCTATATTACACGATTATATTATCTTAAAATACAAAAAAAAAAAAAAAATCCCGGTGTGTTTTAGGGTCATGACCTTTAAGACCCCGGAAATGACCTTTAGAGCTTCATAAAAGAATGACACCCTATTTTATTTTGTTCAGTATTAATTTTTCTTTAAATTGAACATAGGTGTCAAGAATTAACATGCAATTCCCACGGGACCACATTTACTGACATAAGACCCTACAGTATAGTGTATGTTTACATGTTGCAAGCTTTTTAAAACTGTTTTTTTTTGACAAAAACACAATTTTTATATTATGCAGCGAAAATTTCAAAAAATCACGACTGACACTTATATATGACAAATATGAATGCATTGTATCGGTTTATCTCACATATCTGATATAATAGGCTATTGAACCAATAGTAAGGCATGCAGAGGTAATTTTCATGTTGGTTATCTAATAATCCCCGATGGTAACATGTTAGTTTGCTGGCGAAAAAAAAGTTGACATAGTTCCCACAAATGAGTCATGTGGAAATTGTGCGTGTATGTGGTGGCTGAGTGTTCACAATGTAGGAGGTAGCTGTTAATAGTAGTTGACCTTTTATTCTCTTTTGCGTAAATGAAGCTCATCTTCACAAGATCTGATCAATTTCACAAATCATTAGCCAGTCCAAATGACGAAAATGCCTCATATATGTCATCAGAATGTATAGGATAAATGATTTGAAATGGCTTAAACTAGTGTTCAACTGCAAAATACGCATGCCTGGGACGGTCAAGTGTAGGCCAACAGTCGCCTATTGAGTACAGATGGACGGCATTAATATAGATATTGAACTGATTACAAGATACTACTTAAACGAGACATTAAGCCAATGCTGTTTTAATGCTAGGACAACGTCTGCGACGCTGGCCCAACATTGAACCAAAATTGAATAAATGTACAATGTTTGAGAGAAAGTCCTCCTGCAGCCCAACAAACAAGACATTTATATAACATTTATACACCGTCAGCCCAACGTTTTCGACGCTGGTCCAGCATTGCATGAAGTCATACAAATGTTTTGTGTTTACGGAGTGTCAATACAAGCTTTTGGGGTCAAGCAGTTTCCAAATCCCCGCAGTAATACAATCAGTTGTTTGTTTGCAAGCCAGTGACCAAGTAGGGGTAAAGGCAAAGTGCTTTGAATTATTAACTCATTATGTCGCTCAAGTATTATAAACTTGCTGTGATCTGAGAACTTGCTCTTAATGAGGCTTTGGGTATGAAACGCATATTTAGTATTATTATGGAATAGGGCCTTGACCTACCCACGGGCACTATTGCCTTCTGGGGGACCCTTGTCCCGCGAATTTTGACAGTTGACCACACCTTTAATGTACCTATACCAACAAATAGTTGTGTATTGTTTGTTTTTTTGAACATGTATCGATCACCCAATAAGTGTTTTATACCTTATTTGAATCACTATCATGTGTAATAGCTTTTATGGGTGAATATTCCCACTCGCACTCAACAAATATAACTCTCTAGCTGACTATTTTTATGAATAATTGGTATTTTATATTACTGTTCGTTGTCATGGATTCTCATGAACAACATCATCTACATGAAGTTTCTGGTGTTATTTTGGAGATGCATCAGAACTGTATCATTTATAATTTGCCAGTCTTAGGAATAGCCCTGTATAAGCCATAGAATTACACTCCAAAAAGCATCCACCAATCATGTGACAAATCAGTTAGTTTTGAAAAAATATATGTATTTAACTGTATAATAAAATTAATTTATATTATTTTATTAATGTTGCATGACGTATAGGCATAAAGCCAATATTCATAATTAATGGGCAACTCATTTATACAATTGCGAATCCTATAATAAAAAACACAGCTTGATTAAAGTAAACATTTCTTATCAATTTATTTTTTTCCTGAATCTAATCAGAAGTAGCTTACTAGCTTGCACCTCACACATAATCGCACTCGACCAGATTATATCTCCTATCAGGTCTCTAAATACCCATATCATACCTTATTGTTACATTGCTCCCCAGTCTCATCAGTGACTTCAAAAAGTAGATATTATAGAAAATACACCAGTTTTAAATTCACAGCACAGTAAAATCACATAATTGCCTCGTAAAATACCAAACATTGACTAATGGCTTCATATCGTCATTATCAAGATTATCTTTTATTTTAGTTTCACCTGTATTTAGATTATTTCTGACCTCGTATCGTGCTGCAAAGTATATTTATTGAATATTCACGGACATACTTTGCCATTTTGTTTTGTTATTCTACAGTGCCACTTTGTCTTTTAAGCAGCTATTATAGCTACATAATGACTGTCCTTATTTCAATAGGATAATAATTACAAAATGTGATACTCGAATAAAAGACGTGGCATGGAATATACAAATCATTCAGGGGTGATAACATTATATGTTGTCATTGATCCGTGATAACGGCTTCCTACAAAGTACATTTTTATTTCAACTGTTTATTTTAAAACACTTGGTGGGAACACTTGATTATCTTTTGTCAAATAATTGCTTTGTAAAATTATAATAATGTGTTATCTGCTAATCTATTTTGATTGATTTCACAAATATATTTAATTTTCTAGTTTATAATTTACTTGACCATAAACAATGCACACCTAATTATGCAGTCCAAAATGGTCGGTTTATAAGATAGTTTAGCTTTTTATCGGCTAGAGGGTAAGTGGAGGGTGTAACGTCCTTTCAAGATGAGCCAGAAATTAGGGACGTACCATTAGATATCTGAGGAGGGGTGCTAGTAGAAATATAAGTTTGTCGCCACAAAGGTTTAGAAAAAGAGTTTGTTGAAAATATAAGCAGAAAAAACGTTTGTTGTCGAAATTGATGAAAAATATGTTGACCAGAAAACCCAGCAAATTGTAACCTACATAATTAGGGAAGGCATACGACAATAAATTTTTCAATGAAACATAAAAAAAAGTTTGTCGGACGTTCATCGCCAAAAAATAAAAGATTGTTTTCTTGCGGAGGTAAAAAATATGCTCCTCCCAGATATCTAATTGCAAGTCCCTTAATGTGCACATATTTGCTACAATGAAGGCGATTTAATTGCAATGGTTGATAGTATAGCCCCACATATTACACTATGATAGTGTGTGGTTAAAGCTTTATGACAAGAAGTTTGGCGAGGAATGCTATTGCATGCATGTATTTGATGCTAATTGGTTATGCTGAGGTTGTTAAAATTACTTGTTATTTGGGTTACAGATATTTCAGCTGCCTCTTATTTTTGGAGGTGACTCACTTTTTAAAGGGTGATATAAAAGTTCATTCTACTTGCTGAGTACTGTCGTGATTTCGACCGTCAAACATAGATGGTCACACCATACTTCATTATATGGCCACATTACTAATGGTCCTCAAATAAAAAAAAATGTTAAAAAGGGTTAAAAAGGTTAAAGCAGCTCCTTGGGATGACATCAATTTTCGTTTTTAATTCCGTACTGAAGTAGTGTATCCCACGGATCATGTTTTTTTCAGAATTTTCCTAGTTTTACAAATATTTGTAATCAACATTTCTATGAAACCAGAAGTAACCCAAACAAACTATTCGTATATCTGAAGGAAGATTGAATGTTTTCACAGTATTGGACCACAGGCTGGTGGCATCGGCCCAGCGTTGGGCAGACAATCAGTGCTGCAGGTGTGTCCTCCCGTGTCCTGACTATAAAACACCAATTAGCGGCGACTGCTCTGATCTTATCGTCTGATACGTGGGAATATGTGATGTAAAGTGCTGAATATTGCTGACTTGTTTTGTTCACATGGCAATATACGACCTGGAAAAAACAACTATTTTACCCTTTTTCGGTGCTTTAAAATTGTTTTTTTGACTTTTTTGTATTTTCAGTTAAGATCAGTAGGTTATATAGCTTCATATAAATTAAATTTTCAAAATTGACAACATTGAAAATGGCTCATCCCAAGGGGTCCTAGACAGATAGACAGACAGATATTTTATTGACAGAAAGAAAGTCAATCCAGACTTATTTGTCATAGAAATAGAGATAAGTACATGTATATACAACATTGTTAATTTGTTAAAATCATATGACAATATACATAGTATAACATATATAACTAAAATCACGTTAACTGGCATTGCCATAAGAAACACTGGGTATATACTTAAAATAAAATTGGAAGGCATTGCCAGGGTAACATAAGGTCTATCATTTTGTTTCCCGCACCAAAATTAGAGATAAAATAGCTACTATGTATGCCATGCTAATTATATATATAGTAGCAAAAAAGACACTCTGGAAAGCGTAGAAACCTAGAATATATACAAGTGCATAAGTATGCTACAGTAATTTGAGAATGTATTAAGACAATAAAAATCACAAGTTATATCATGCAAGTACAAGCAATGTGACAATCTGCGACACAGGTAGCTCCGAGCCATGTGACCATGCAAGCACAGTCGCTATGAACTCGGCGATTCCCTGATATAGACTAGTGATGCAAATTTAACAACGTAATAACAGTAATACCACCGAAACACAATATATACATACTAATAAAAGTCGGACATGGAGGTTCGTCGACTGCCAACAAAGTATAGCATCAGAACCATCCATATTATCGAGTGTTGGAGATTTAGTGATGTAATAATAATAAAAATTACGGATAATAATTATGCGTGCCATTAACGCAGGACATGGCACTCACACAATAGCAATTTTGTTTAATTAACTAGTGATTTATTATCTATATGGCTCTCGCACAAAAACATTACAGCTTATTTTAATTCACTATATTGTTCATACCATTTCACTCACGACCTAGTTAGTACCACATACATAGGAGTTACAATCGAAGTCCCTTTAACTGTTGCTACACATTGTCTGCAAGTGGTCTAGATGGAATAACTGACCATACAATTAGTTAAAGTGATGAATTATGAAAATATCACAATTTCCTAAATCTCAGTACATGCGGATGGCCATCTTGCATGGGCGCCATCTTATAGTTATTGTATTTGTATAAATGTATTACCTTTATTGATGTGTATATTGTTATAAATAATAAGTTTGTCCTAATTATTTATTGACACTTCAGTGGTGTTCACTGGAAACCTCTAGAAAAGAAGATTGAGCTAAAATTATCCAATGTGCACAATGTCCTAAGTATGATGACTGTACGCCGGCGGCTATCTCAGACGCCATCTTGATTAACTAATAAGATTCCAGCTTGGCATCATTCAGATTTTGATTCTACTCATCTTCATTATCAAAATCATCTATAACTGGTTCAGGCCATTTTTACAAGTTTGACCCCATGTCGTCTGTACTATGGCTGGTTTGTGAGATATAACTTAAAACAGGATGTTAAGTTATTGCTGCTAATTTGCATATTTAAATAACAAAACATATGTTGTGGGAATGTATAGCGAAATTTACTTCTACATTGGAAGAGCCTAATAAATATTTAAAAGTCACAATTTCTTTTCAACGCACCATAAACACTGATAAACCCGCTAAACTTATAACTACAGAGAAAACATAAAAAAATATATCACGTTCGCAACCAATTGATTTTGTCTTAGTAGCATATAAGCATACAAAATAACGATATAATGAAATCTATTTGAGCGCAGTATATAGCTCCTTAACTCTTTAAGTGCTTCATTACTACTTAACATTTTCCTTTCATTTGAAGTTGGCATTGCTCACGCAATTGCCAACTTCAAATGAAAGGAAAATACCTACTCACTTAAAAATTAAACCTGCCAAATTTCACAATGGCGGCTTTACTCAAGATTTATACATGCATATTTGTTCAATTTCTGTCAAATTTTAGTTGTGGAAAAACAGTATGAATGCGCTAAAAAGCGTCGCCCGCACTCAAAGGGTTAATATAAACAACCGCCGCCTGACTATAACGCATAGGAGGGATGCTACCATAGATTTATTTATTGGGGATGGACAACATATATTAGTAATGTTGTTATCATTGTTAACACGATAGGTCCAGGGGAGACCGGGGCTAACTTGGACACTTTTCTCATTTTTCACCTTGTAGCTGACAGTACTAGTTAGAAATTGCTTATGAATTAAAAGGGGATCATGCCCTAACTAACTATTGGAACCAATACATCGATATTTCAATTAGCTACTGGCCTAAAACGTCCCACTTATCCCGGTATATACGGGACTAACTGAGACACTTTTAAATATGTTGCAATTCTGCATAGTTTTCAGTTGTAATTAAAAGACCCTTATGACATTGACAAATGAGCCACCTAGATTGACTGATTGCTTCATTATCGTGCTCCAGAGCTCTAAGTAATCCAGTTGGCCACGATATCCCCAACATTAATTTATTGACAGTCAGAAGGTGAAATACACACGCTGTGTAGTCATGGTTGTTCAATCTCACTTAATGCATCCTACCTCAAAAGTTGGTCCCCAAAACAATTTAATTTTTTCATACTATGAATAATTTATGAAGCAAGCCAACAAGTATACACGCTTTCTACAATATGAATATAATAGCGATTGTCATAACCTTACCCAATTTGGTGCAGGATGTAAGTATAAAAATATTGGGATTGTAGTACACCTTTGGGTATGCCAGTTGTTCCGCTCGTGTACAGTAGTGTACAAGGGGTTTGTCGAGCATCAAAATTAGGATTTAAATCACTAATGTCATCACACTCATCATTTGTCAGCAGAGACTGCAGTGTAGACATATATTCTGTAGGTGACTCTCCCACTAGGAATATTTTCTGAAAACATGTCATGAAATTAAGCATTTCATAAAATTTACAGAGTAGGCTAGTAAAACTATACATGAGCCAATGTCGGGTGAGTTATATTCTCGAACAAGTTACGATAAATCGCAGGCTTCTGATTGGTCGAGATGGCAATCTCGACCAATCAGAAGCCTACGATTTATCGTAACTTGTTCGAGAATACGGGGCCAGCCTTGCAGATGGTAGTCCATCTTGGATCCGACAAACGGCTACGAATGTCGTGAACACGATGTCAGACCATTTACTGTGGCCTCTTCAACATGTTCAAGAGAGCCTTATCACTGTTCATACTGCCACGCAAAGCCAAAAAGCTGTAGTTGCTTACATTACAAGTAAGCAGACACTGCATTTTGACTTTGCAGAGCAGCATAGGACAGGAGTACCATAGTCCACTGTGTACGACCATGTGTATTCATGTGTACCTCGGGATCTGTACCCAGAAAGTACCACTCTGATCACAGAGATAGAGACAACTAAAACCAGATAAAACATAGAGTGGTCTATTTAAGAAACTAAAAAAATTATATTTATTTCTAAAGTGAGTCAGGTCTTAGTTTTGTGAAAGATGTATAGGCCTACGGACGCAACAGTTGCGTTCGCTTAAAATTGCACTACCGCCTGCGACGCTGGCCCAAAAACATTGGATCAATGTCTGATGTTTGCTGGGATGCAGATAGACTTGTCGGATGACCAGTATTTATATTTGTGGAAGAGGTTTCGCTACAAAAACTTGACGAAACTGCCTATGTAGCCGCTGGTATGGTAACAGTTTGAGCGTTTATGGGGGTAATAGCATAGTAATAGTATAGTTGTCCTCTCTGAATTCTTCTCGCTTTTACGGCCCTAATTCTAACTTTAATTAATGTTAGTGCTATTCCAGACCGGTATAGTGTGTTTTGATTTTTGGTCAGACTCGCAGGCAGTGATCCAATTTTAACCATCAGCCCGTTATTTTATTTAAATTGTCACCCACTTGAAGTTGTGCGCGACCCACAACTTCAAGTGGGTTATACTTACTCATATTTATTTAATTCGACAATTTTCAAATCTTGATGTTTGAACACTCATTTTATTCCCAATGACAGTAATTTGCTCGGCTAAATAAAACGATTTAAAACGACTATAGTCGTGAATAGCGATGTAAGGGGCAAACAAGGATGGATCGATGTATTGTGTTTTCTGGAAGGTAGATGATAGCAAAATTACTGGTGAAAATTTGCTGATGCTGTCATTTGGTGCGAAGATTTAATGGTTAATTGGCTACTGCAGGTAAACTTTGACACTTAAACATTTACCAATTGAGCCCTTTAACCGCCGAGGCCGCATATATTCGGGTTTTCATTTTTTATCAGCACATTAAGTACCACATTTTAAATAGGTTAAAAATAAAATGTGACATCAACCAGCAAGATTTGAAAAGAGTTGACCTCCATTTTGTCAAATCTGAATAATTTTCACTCACTTGAAGTTGTGGATCGCGTCAGCGAGACACAACTTCAAGTGGGTAAAAATTCAAATTGAATAATTTGGGGTTAAAGGGTTAAAGCACATCCTGTATTGGAATTGCGACGACTGTGTGTAATGTACTGGCAAGATAAAACGGCCCATTGTTTTCACTACGTGCTCAGTCACAGAAGCGAAATAGCCTAAACTTGTCTTAAAAATATTTTGAATTAAAACATCGTGTAATACTATTCACCTTAACGTTTGTACACTTGCTTATGACAGTGATCATCTTTGATGCTATCGTCTGATCAGTCACCAAAATGGCTGTATCCGAATGACTTATTTGATACATCAAATCGTCTGTATGGATAAAGAAAACATAGCTATATCTTTAAGTATTTGCAAGACTATAAATATGATATAAAAGTTGGATATAATTTTTCTTGTATAAACATATTTATTATACAAAACAAATCGCATCCAGCTTCCAATTTCATATAGGGAATGTATATTTTATGTAATATTTAATGAAATTCACATCTATTATAAAAGTAAACTTATTTGTTGGTACGACTTTTTTCTGATTTTATATTTCTAAGGAGAATATAATTTTGTAGCATTCTACGTGAATTCTTTTTTTCTATTTAACAATTATTTGGATATTAAATTAGTTGGAATTTGAATTACAAGAATAGAGTAGGTTAATAAAGTCATCAGTTCTTATGTAAAAGCAGCTGGATTTTTTTGGAAATAAAGAAATCATGTTTTAATGAAGCAAAGCTATTATCTGGCTTCGTTTGATTTTAGTTGATATTACCTATCCTTCACCATATGTTCGCTCTCCTGGGCCACACGCCAAATTTTGTCTAAATGACAATCATCACGTCTCCGTATCGTGTTAGTTAGGAACGTAAAGTTTCTGTTGTGTTTTTATCATATTAAAAGTGGATTATATGGGTAGGCCCTATTAATCGAAAATTAAATAAATTAAAATGCCCATTGGTCACCCCACCCATGTAAACAAAAGTAAATAAAACAATGTTGTCTGCATAACCATGACATACATCACATACTTATACATACATGTTTCGTTCTTGTTATAATAGTTTGTATCAATAAGTAGGCCTAATTAATGCCCTTTTAATTTGGGGTGGGGACTGCGTAAGTCGTTCACACCCCATTCTGTGTGCAAATAAGAAGACATACCTTAAATTTACATTAATAACCGGTAAATGACCGATATTCACATTTTTCTTGATTTTTCTTGTAAATGTGTATTGTCTAGGTTATAAATAATAAAATGGTCATCAGTGTATATTATTCCGCATAATAATTCAAGTACGAAGTCACTTAAAGTAACATAATGGAACAACCAAACTGTTTAACCCTTTAATCGCCAAAATATTCAATCTGAATTTACACCCATTTGAAGTTGTGTCTCGCTGACGCGATCCACAAATTCAAGTGAGTGAAAATTATTCAGATTTGACAAAATGGAGGTCTACTTTTTTCAAATATTGCTGATTGATCTCACATTTTATCTTTAACATGTTTAAAAGGTGGTACTTAATGTTCTAATAAAAAATGGAAACCCAAATATATGCGATACCGGCGGTTAAAGGGTTAAAACCCAGCATCAAGTTACAAACATAGAATTCAAAGGCCCTTTCACACTAAAACGAATGCTACCTTCTGTTGACGTTGAGCTAATACCGTGGTATATGACACCAATTCTTGAAAGAGCATAGAATAGTACAATATGCTCTATGCAATTAGGCGCACATATGGACACTACTTGTTGTGGCCTGAGACCTTGCTTAAGTAAAGCTGCACCCAGGCGTTTGACATTCACAACAAACTCTCTGAACGATATTTCCCTGCCTGTGGCTTCATCAACCTGTAAAGATAAAGAAACTGATATATGATTGAATATTTCACATTCTACATATTTTTTACAATAGCTATGATTTATGCGAATCCAACGAATACAAAGTAGGAATTCCTTCCATTAATCTTTATATTATTCTGATGGTAAATACAAAATGCCACCATTACAGGACATCAATGTCTGATTTCATCATCTTATTCGTGGGGCATTCCTCAGTATTTCGTTTGTTGCAGACGGAGCATTCAGAACATTTAAATTGCTTTTGTTCAGTTACTATGTAACATTTTCTAACTAACTTTTTTTAAAAAAAATGACAATCTAATATGTTTTTTCCTATCAATTTTTGTTTTAATAATTTTAATAAATTATGTTATTATGGGATGTAGGATTTGTCTCGAACGGGACAAGAAGAATTACTTTTTTCAAAGAACCAATTTTAGAACCTATTTTCTGTGAATCCAATAACAGAAACAATTATTTTGATAGCTTCAGAGATACTTTATGATGTTTGTTAATTAATGCTATTCTTGATAACCCATTAATAAATAAATTGTAATGACACAATATCATACATCATCCCTTGTGGCGGACGGGACGTCGCGGACGGGACAAAATATACGCTGCAAATTTGATTAAATCTGATAGAATTTTAAAGGGATAAGGTGAATCATAATCGAGCCCTGAGAAATTGTACGATGTGTGAAGCTTTTTATATTATTTTTTCCCCTTTTTTTCTCCAAATTATTTAAAAGTTTAATCAATTGAAATGGAAAACTAGTGGTAAAAATGTAATGAAGCATTAATGGGTGATTTAAATTGATAGTTTACAAGCTATTTTTTTTTTTTTTTATATTAAGAGTGTACTGTTGCTCTTTACTTCTGTACTTTCAATAGTGTTGCGGACGGGACACACAAACTTACAAATGACCTTGAGGTGTAAATAAAAGTCAATCAAATTAATAATCACACAATCAGATGGTGGTGCTATACAAACTATTAGATACTATTCTGGATAACTAATTTAAATCAATATTTTTGTAATCACACAATTTTATGCATGTCATTCATCAACTCTTGTCGCGAAAAGGACGTCGCGAACGGGACAAAATATGCGCTGCAAATTTGATTCAATCTGATAACATTTTAAAGAGATAGAGTGAATCATAATCCACCCCAGAAAACTGTATGATGTGTAAGGCATTTTATTATCATTTTGTTTTGTTTTTTCCCCTAGCTTATCTAAAATAGTTCAAATTTAAAAATATGTTGTCGCAGACGGGACAGCACAAATTGTCGCGGACGGGACACATGTTTATTGCTTTGTCTAATAAATTAAATAGAAAACTAGTGGAAAAAATGCAATGAAGTATTGAAGGGTGATATAAATAGATAGTTTACCAGCAATTCAATTTTTTTTCTGATAAAAGTGTGCCGTTGAGAGAAACTTCTGTACATTCAATAGTGTCGCGGACGGAACACTCAAACTTACAAATGACCTTGAGGTGTGGATAAAGGTTAACCAAATTAATAATCACATAATCAGATGGTGGTGATATACAAATTATGTGTTTAAAATTAATTTTGAGTTTTTAAGTTGTTTTTGATGAAGCAGATCTATTTTTCATGTAAAATCTTTTGTCCAGTCCGCAACAATTAAAAACCCAAATTTGAAACAAACAGGTAAAAAACCCTAATAAAAAAATGGATCATAGTACTTGAAATACTTGCCTACCTATATGAAATAGTAATAACCCGATAAAAAAACAAGTTTAAAAATCATGAGTGCATGTCCAAAGGACTGTGTAATGCCCCTTGTATACCCATGCATATAGCATAACTTGGATTTTTGAGTAGATAGAGTAGCTTAAGTTTTTTGCATGACTTTTAATTATTCTGACAAAGCAGGTGATGTACAGGGTCTCGGAGTATATTATAGTTTTTTTCTTTGTGAAATAGGCATACTGTTGTCCAAACCTCATATTTATTCCAGAGGGTGGAGAGGTGTCACATTTAGGCAATTTTAGTTATTCACGATTCTAAAAATAACACTAATAGACGCAATGGAAATGCAATATTTTCAATTTTGGGCATACATGTATAAATATGTATATTACCACTTTTCCTACTACATTTAACACGATAAACTCATTTTCCGCTTTAGTTTTTTATTTAGAAGCGTCTTGCGTGCATAAATCCAACATTGCCGCTAATTACACATAGGAACATGTTCGAAACTACTTTTCTGACCAAATTTCCTATGTGTATTTATTTTGTGATCTGATCTCTTTCTCTGTGCATCAAACGATACTAAAAAAATGACAATATTATAATAGCACGCTAAAAACAACAAAAAGGTAACAAAAACATTGATACCAAGTAGAAACATATATACGTCAGAAAATTAATACATGTGAACTTTCATGTAAACTTTCATTTTCATGTTTACATTTTGAATTTCCTGCGACAAATACGACGATTTATGCCATTTCTACATCTTTATAAGTGCTGTAAACTTGTATTCAGCTTATTAAGAGGTCTTAGAACACTGTGTTTCTTACAACAAGACGTCAACGACTGCGGTTGGTGATATTTTTGTATACTTTGATCAGTAACCTGGCATACCATTGTGACACTTTGTGAGTTTCTCGCGATCCACAGGTAAAGATAACTCCTGTCACTCAAGCTGATCAAGGTGTGATAAACATTGGCACGTGCCGGACCCAGTGACTGAGCTATTATATTCATAGAGGTGACACGGCCCGGTTGGCCAGCGCGGTCTACAATGACACAGTTCAAGAGATCCATGACGCTCAGTTTCTCCACACGAGGACTGGGCCGTCTGACAGAGAGCGAGATCCAGTCCAAGAAAGTGAACACATCTGACATCAGAACTATTCAGATAACGGAAGATTCATGTCGTGTGACCACGGCTAGCATTGCAGTCAAACAACAGTTCGCCCTGTCTCTCCTAACCATCAAAGACAAGGTGTTGACTTTGAGTGATGTATGCTGTTCATTGACAAATGTTACAGTGAAGGATGCACCCTATGAGATGCCCGATGATGAAGTCCTAGCTGCCCTGGCTGATTTTGGAAATGTGGTGGAAGGCAGTATACGTCGAGGCAAGGTGAAAAAAACAACATCGAGAATGGAACTCGTTACTTGGCCCTGGACGACGCGAAGAAAATTATCCCTGGCACTTTGATAATCGGAGAATTTGACGTGAGGGTTTTTTGTGACAAACACAGAACCGAGTGTAAGCATTGTGGCCTACCATCTCACAGGCATTACAAATGTCCAGCCCGCACTGTGAGAGAACAACGTTGCTACCGTTGTTTCAGCACAAGCCACATGGTTCAAGAATGTACAAATGATGTAACCTGCCGATATTGTTGTCAGACTGGCCACGTTGAGAGAGACCATAAAGAACTGACTGATCGTAAGAAGTATGGTGAATACTACCATGAAATAATAGAAGGTAACATGAAAGACGACAAAGAAACAGTAAAAGATAAAGGCAGCTCTACGTCTCTACGGGAAACAGAGCAGAAGAAACAAGTACCTGCTATGAAGGTGGATGATAACCACTCCAAGTCGGCGGCTACATCTACAGAAGCTGACGATGAGAATGCGGTGGTGGAAAAAACTGATACAAACAATAAAATTCACACATTGATTCTGGGCGACTTCAACATGAAAAACATACAGAGCCCCTCTGGAGTACATATCCAGGCAGAATCAGGAGCAACTCTTCTATCCATAAGGAACTTGACAGGAGCTGCATGTAAACAACTCGACATATCTGACATCAAATCAGTGGTAATCCACCGCGGAACGAATAATGTCATACGTCACGATAGCGGAGAAACAATACTGAACGTAATCAGTGCTATAGATCGCGCCAAAGAAAAGTTTCCTGAGTCGGGCATCGCGATCGCTTCAGTGCCACCAAGAAAGGTATCATAACGCTCACAGAAGAAAGCCAATGAAGCAACAGCATCTGTCAACAGTTACATGCAGGCAATGAGCCGACGAACAAAACCAGTGCATTATATTGACACTCACACACTTCTGGCCCCAAAGGGTTATCCGCTTGGCCATCTCTACTCAAAAACTGATCCTCCAGGTGTACATTACAACAACACTAGGAAGCAAGAGGTATTGTCAAGGATAATTGCTTCACTGATGCAACTCAGTGAGTAGCTGGACAACAAGACAGTCCGAAATACAAAACGCAGACTGAGCAAATCTCCAAATGGTGCTAAGAACGCAAAGAAAAAACCTACCATAAATAACGACTATGATCTTGCAAGTGACAGTGATGATTCTGTCTATGAATCAGAGGCAGACCCTAATCCGTCCACATCAACTGCACATCATAACAGTTAGGACAGTAGCCAGGGGGGCCATCTGATAAAAAGTATAAGTAACAAGATCACATCTTTTGGTTTGTGCTTATTACAACGCGTTTCGGCCAAAGCCTTCTTCAGGTATGATACAAGGTTGGTACAACATCCCAGTTTTGTTGAGTTGTGAACAAATGGTATATTGTGACGTATTTCTATTCCAATACAAATTATGGGGTCACAGTTCTTGATGCATTAAACCACACCATTACTGGTAGTGTTCAATATATCAGCATGTTGAACTGTGACGTCACAGATCCAGTGTAACTAGTTAAATTATTCTAATCAAGTATACAAAAATTAAAGGGTGTCTATTAATAGTTAGCCTCATTCATCATGACCAGGCACGTGCATGACCCACATTCAGTGGCCCACCTCGTCCGGGAAACCAGCAGGACTGGTTGCGCGTCCGGGCCGAGCCACCGGGGGGGGGCCCCGCACGAGCCTAGCCATGTTGAGCACTTTCAATGATCGTGCGTGATTCTATCCCGGACGGAGTGACCAACGCGCACATGTTAGCGCATGTGCCCGGACGTCTCTCCCTCCCGGACAGATGTTTAAAAAAGCCAGCCTATGATGCTTGACTGATCTCATTAGCTTCCCGTATAACAAGTCGGGGTATGATCGGTTTATCCATTAGTAATAAAAAAACGTCCGTGTAGCAATGTAGTATGTGAGCCAGGTGGAGGGTGTGGTGATAGCAGCACCCTCGTCCGTGAGTGTCGCCAGCGTCCACACCTCCCAACTGGTGGCCTGTTGAGCGGGGTGACCTATCGGTCCAGACACTAGTATGTAGTGCTGTAAGCGTGGGGGGTTAAAACACCTCACCTAGCGTGGGCGAACAATTTTGGGTGTGTGTTCCCGGATGGGCCGTCCGGACGGATTTATTCGTCCGGACGGCCCATCCGTAGGTCACACTTTTAAAAAAGTAAAACTTTAAAACTATAAAACATGACTTCTAGAGTCGCCGTATAGAATGTGTAATAAAACCTTCACGTAGTGTGAAGTAGGTATTTTGCCCCCGGAATAATGTCCGGACGAGTGGGGCAACCGCAATAAGTTGCCGTTGTCCAACCCGCTCGGACATATTTCCCGCCTCGGGCGGGACTCTTGGTATGAAAGTTTTGTTCGAGGTGTATATAGTATATGTTTGTATGTCAATACTCAATTTTTAGTCAGGCTTAAGGGTATATAACTGCGACATGGATTATTTACGTTGTTCCATAGAAACTGGTGGATAGACTGGTGTGGTGCTAATGAAGATATAGTTCCAGCATAAATCGCCGCTAATTATATTGTCTGTAGAAATAGGCATTGTATTAGGTGATGGGTCCCTGGAGGGCGGGGCGGAAGCACCATGACCTTGCGCGCGGATTGTATTAATGCTGTTATATTTTTTAGGTGAATGGATAGAGCCTTAGACAGTAAATAGTGCATCACTCGCCAATCCGCTCGCAGTCACAGTGCATCCCTCCCGTCCGGGGTGGGGATCCTAGTCGGAATTAAAGTTCATAAATTTTCGTCTCTTAGAGGTGTGCTGTCTTGTCTTTGATGTTCTAGGACGTTTCTTCTGCATTCTTCGATTTCTTCATCGTTGAGACTGCTATTTGGTGGAAACCATTTCTTTATTTTGGATCTTCCTATATCTTCTGATAGAGATTTCTTGGATCTACTTGATGGGCGGTTTCTGAAGTGCCATCTAGTTTTCAATTTCCTGATAAATTGTTCGATATCTTCATTCCATTGATCTTGATCCCATCTTTCATTGGTTGGTATGAATTTTAGCCCTTTTTCTAGCAATTGAATGTGCTCTCTGACTGGTGTTGTGTCAGTGAGTGTGTATACCGAGGATGCCATTGCCCGGACGATTGACGTCCGGTTGGCGCGGTATGATAATGTTTTTATTTCCGATAATTATTGTCTTGATATGTCTACCCGGAAGGTTGATTCGTCCGGCTCATTCTAGTTTTGGGTTGAGGGGCCTGCTTCTGGCTCTTTTTGTGCTTTAGGTTTCCCTTTCCTCCTGTTTGTTCCCGGAGTTGATTTTTTCTCTCTTCTCTTAGTGAGTTGCCATAGGAGCTCTTCACTGTCTAGAATCCGGCGTGCAGCGAGTAGGCCTTGCTTGTCTCGACTGACGTTCTTTGATTGTGTTACATACTGGTTTAATTCGGTCCTGATGGTTTCTTTATATGTTTTGTAGTGGTGTATCATTAAGGTCAGCAGTTCCTGTTCAGCCTTAAATTGCTTATTTCTTATTTCGATCAGCAAATTATGTGACCCGCCGATTACATTCACTCGTAGTTGTAGTGAAAGGCCCTGAAGTATGGATTCGGTGACTAAACTCTTTTCCAGTAGTCTGCTGTGGTGGTCTATTCTAATGAGTTTGTTGTTAGCGTCCCTTACCGCTCTATATATCGTGAATGATGGAGATGTTGCTGGGATGGCTGTATCCGCCAGTCTAGTCAGTATCGCGTTGAAGTTTTGATTTTCAATGTCTGCTGCAAATTTGTTTGCAAAGTCATATATTTTCAATCTCTCTAATCCAGAGGTTGGCAGGTTTGCATTCGTTGAGCATACCTGTTCTATTGAGGTAATGACGTCTTGAAATTCGGTTGAGATTATGATGTCCGATACCTTCGTTATTTCCTCCTCCACGATTGGTGTGTCATTGATCATGGGTTCTGTGATGCCTTCTCCATTAGAATCTGTAACAGACATCGTTAGGTTAAGGTTTGCCATTGTTGTAGTGTTAGGTGGTATAATCTCAGTTATACTTTCGCTTGTTATCGGCGTTATGGTCGGTTGTAATCTGATCTTCTTTAGATCTCTGATAAGTTTGTTGCCGATGGTCTCCGAATTGATTAAGTCGTCGTCAGTGCTCGGTTCTCTTGCTGAATACATAAACAAATTTGACATAATTATTTTAACAGAAACCAAATTGGACACCTTAGATAGCATATCTGATCCAGGTTTTCATTTACTGAACAAAAATAGAAAGCACAAGAAGAGAGCTTCTGGGGGTATAGCTGTGCTGATCAGTGATGAACTTGTCAATTATGTATGCGAACTAGATGTAGAGCAAGTTGACTCTATATGGCTGAAAATTAATGATATTAATAACGGACATGACTTGATAATGTCTTTTGTATATCCCACCTGCAAACTCGCCGTACACCAGAATAGCTATTTTTGACGAGATAGAAGATACAGTTATTGACTTTCGGGCAAGATATGACGAACTTGAAATGTTAACGTTAAGTAGTTTAAATATACGAGAGAAAAGAGTGAGTGTAGACAAAGTTGTCAATACCTGTCAATGCCAATAAGTTATTGGAGTTGTGCAAGTCGCCTAATATGTACATAGTAAATGGTCGATTTGATAATGATGCTCTACAGGGAAAAGCGACTTGTGATAATGTCAGTGTAGTTGACTATGTGATTTGTTCTCCTTCTATATTTTCTTACATAGATAGTTTTATTGTACAATATTACGACCCAGTGTTGTCTGATATACATTGTGCGGTCAATACAACTTTTAAATATAAATAATCGATAGCCATTGTTCAAAACAACGATCATGTAACACAGCCATCAGATTGCGCTGCACGGCTGCAACCTATTAAACCTAAATGGAAGCAGGAGTTTATTGCTGAATTTATTCAGTCATTAGACGATATTGATATTTCTGACATCATGGCTGAACTTCATAATATAAGTAGGGATAATGATGGTCTTATAGACCAAAGCAGTGTCAATAAGGTGGTTGACGAGATCAACTCTGTGCTCCACACAACTGCACGTGGGCTTAATATGTTAGCGTCCACTTCTGAACATTCTGGTCACAAGAAGCCCCGTGCCCGTAAACACGCACATCAAGTGTGGTATAATGACGAGTGTGAAGTAAGTAGGAGAGACTATGTAAAGTCTAAAGTTCAATACAGGGAATTACAAAGTAATAAAAATTCAAATATCTTGCGAAAATCTGGTAGGAAGTACAAAAAGGAAATATATAAAGCATTCAAAACTTATAAGCAGAAAGTAATAAATAAAATCCGTGTCCTGAAAACAAATAATCCTAGAGAATATTGGAATCTAATAAATTACCGTAAGTATTAAAAAACATTTAATGATACATCGTTGGAAATCTTCCATGATCATTTTAAAAAATGTATCAGGCAGAAATAGATGAAACTGAAATAAATATCCCAGAAGAAAACATGGATCCTTTATTTAATGACCATGTAACGACAGATGAAATGTTAAAATTGGTGCGGACGTTAAAATAATAAATCAAGTGGCAACGATCAAATTTTAAATGAATTTCTAAAGTATTCACCACCTGGAATAATTGATATGATAGTCAGACTTTTTAATGTGATATTATATACTGGTATATTTACAGAGCAGTGGAGCGTCGGTATTTTAAAACCACTGTACAAAAACACAGGTGCGAAGGATAATCCTAACAATTATCGGGGTATAACTATTTTAAGTTGCCTTTGTAAGCTCTTTTCAAATTGTTTAAACTGTAGATTGCCCCGTTTTGTAGAGGTCAATCAAACAATAGGTCCAGAGCAAGCAGGTTTTAGATCTGGCTTCTCAACAACGGATCACATGTTTGCTTTAAAATCTTTAATTGATATTTATTAAGTAAACGAAAAAGATTATATTGTTGTTATATCGTTTATAGCAAGGCCTTCGACACAATCAGTAGGTCTGAGCTATGGTCAAAACTATTAAAATGTAATGTTTCGGGAAAGATTTTCCGAGCTGTATATAATATGTAAAATCAGCCAAATAATGTGCAGCCATAAATGGTTTATTGACTGATAATTTTTCATGTCACATCGGGGTTCGACAGGGTGAAAAACTGTCTCCTCTTTTATTTTCACTTTATTTAAATGATTTGCAACAGTTTTTGCAAGAAGCGCACTTGGGTTTAAAAGAAATAAGCGGTTTAGCAACACACAATAATCTTTGTGATCTTTTAAAATTATATATTTTACTGTATGCAGATGACACTGTCCTATTGGCCGAATCGCCAAAAGATTTACAAAACTCGATCAATTTGATGGAGGAATACTGTCATTTGTGGGAACTAAAAATAAATGTGTCAAAAGGTTACTGTTTTCTCGAAAGGTAAAATTAGAAACAGACCTGAATTTTATTTTGGTGAAAATAAGCTGGATGTCGTTGATCACTATAAATACTTGGGTTTAAATTTTAATTTCAATGGAAAATTCACAGTTGCTACGAAATAATTGTATGATAAAGGTAATAGAGCTATGTTTTCTTTACTGCGCAAAAGCAGACAACTTCAACTGCCAATAGACATTCAATTACAACTGCTTCATGTGCTGGTAAAGCCTGTTTTATTATATGGGTGTGAGGTCTGAACTCATGAAGGTACAGCCATCCTGGAAAAGTTACACCTCTGATTTTGTAAATATGTGTTAGGTGTGAACAAATATAATGTACCAATATGATATACGGTGAACTGGGAGCTACGCCTCTATACTTAATCTCACAAAATAGAATGGTCATGTTTTGGGCAAGGATAAAACAAGTAAAAGAAAATCCTAAAATATCAAGTTTACTGTTTCAAATACTTTTAAAAATGTACAAAAATGGCAATTTTTGCTCACCATGGGTAATGTCAGTTAAAAACGTATTGGAAGGTCGTGGTTTCGCAGGCGCTTGGGAACACCAACGTCTTTCATTTAGTACAAACCACTTGAAAATCATAGTAAAGCAACGTATCAGGGACTAATTCCTTCAGAAATGGTCATCTGAAATAATTATAAGTAGCGATAGCATCAAATACAGGAAGTTGAAAACGTCTCTGCATCTTGAAGAATATTTATTGACGCTATCATATCACCAGCGATGTACAATGGCGATATTTCGTTGCAGAAACAACAATCTTCCAATAGAGTCTGGTTGCCGTACTAATATCTCTCGTAATTGGAGAGTATGTGAACTGTGTAACGATTTGGGTGATGAATTTAATTTCTTGTTCATATGCCCACGTTTTAACGAAGCCCTAAGAAATACATTTAAACGGTGTTGATTCAATCCAGGTCAGGCCTATCATTTTACAATCTAATGAATGTGAAAAGCACCATACAGCTGGCGAACTTATGTAAATATTTTCAAATACTAATGAATGCATTTAAGCTTTTTGCATAGATATGACGAATAGTATCATAGTAGGCCTAATAATAATTATTATAACCCTGTGTAAATATTGTATTATAAGGTATAATTGTCACCACCATACGTGCCCACCTGGCATATACATACATATCTGTAAATATACAGATCTTATGAATAAACTACTGTCTTACTATCTTACTGTCTTATTAACTCATCACATATTTAAAACAGTTTAATATGACTTAGACTTAACATACACCTTATATAAATGATCAGCATTAGTTAATTGATTATAGATTTATAACACTATGTTCATGGTTTATACCCCTGACCACAGTTATCAAGAAAATACAATATAAGTACATTAACATCAGCAAGATTTACCCTACGCGAAAATAACATGTTTCCAAAAATAAAGTATATAGCCATTGAATATAATACATACAAATGTCCTTTAGAAATGTGCACTCTTACATCCACATACTTCACTATACAAGGGAGGTCAGTGTTGTACGATCACTTTATAAACTGTGATGCAGGGCGATTTAAAATTATATTTGGTGGGACAATATTTGTTTTTTTATATCTATTTAATATTTTGGAGTGACGCTATAACATAACAAACAAACAATTATAATGTTGTCATATTACGAAATACTGCCAAGAATAATAATATAATACTACGATAGGCAGTCATAATGGCTGCTTTGGCAGTATATTACATTATAAAATTACTATAATACAGGGAATATTAATTTCGTAAAATAACATTATGATGTAAGGGTACGCTATCACAATCTAAGTAATATCAGTATTTGATAAAATAATAAAATGATAGGACAGTTTAATATCATAATAATTATGCCACTGCAATGTTAGGCATAATCGGTAATAATGTCCAGAGCTTGCAACATAACGTCAGAATGTGGATTTATTATGTCATGATATTATGTCATAATATTATAATTTGATATTTTTATGTCTGTATATCAGTTAATAATATCATTGTTAAATACGTGGACATGACATCATAGTTTCATGGTATTTTGAATGTCATGATGTGTTATTGGAGTGCCGTTTTATGACACTATGTATGATAAGGCACATTAATATTAATACATAAAAGGACAGTTAGAGGGAGTATGATGACAAACATTAGAGGACATTGTAATGTTAGGATACTCCATCATATGATTGCACTATGCCTTTATGATATCACTTTAATGTCGAGGTTAGTGTTATTTTGGAAATAAATCCGATGTCACGAGGTCACAATGATTACATATGACAATACAATTTAAGGATGATAATTATGGCATAATGAGGTTTTAGATATTGCATTATTTAGGTTATCGAACATGCTAATAAAATAGTAAATGTTGAGAATCATTATAAGCACATGATATGGCAAGTTTTTATTGTCAAATACTTCCCTCTCACATGATATATTCAACGGACATCACATCTCAAGTAACATAGCCCAATCAGCTAATTAGCGACCGTCAGCCTTTTGTTATTTAAAATAGATTACTGATGGTAGGCCTACTAATATTATGACCGTCAGACTTGCCAGATAGCACCTGGCAATTCGCAAGGTTGTAGTGTACAATAATGACTTGCAAAGCCAAAATGCAGTAACTGCTGACTTGAAAAGTTACTGCCTTTTGACATTGTACCGCAGAACACCTACTCACAAAGCCAAAAAGACAGTAGGCCTAAGCATGGCTTACATTTCAAGTAAGCATTGAAAGTCTTTTTTGTAGAGCAGGATATCTGTAGGCCTACTCTATTATCAAGCGATCATTATCTTTGTTTTTTAATGTCTGGAATGATCTTTTTGAACTATACATTTAGTTAATAATCGTCGAGGCTTTTTCTATAACCGGCATACACTATACGAGAGACTACTGCATGAACAAACACAGCAATCAGGTATATTCATCTTAGCGATTAAAGGACATTAATATCATTTATTTTTTCACCCTCTTGAAAAATTGTGTCCCGCTGTCGCGACCACAACTTCGAGTTAGTGAAAATTACGCAAATATAGACAATTTGCAACAAAACATTATAGTGCCAATCTTGTATTAGGCCTATAAATATTTTAATGCTCATTTTCCTTTGAAATTCTTGTTTGGAGGACATAGAATGGATAAAACAGCTATAGAAATGATTAGTTTTTAAAGGTGTTTTTTCTATATGATCTCATCATCATCATAAATGTTTTAGTCAGCTCTTTCCGCATCTTTAAATACATATGTTATGGTTCGACAGCCATTACAAATATTTCACTCTTTCAGTTCGGGTATGAACTTTAGACGTCAGAATCTCTGACGTCTAAAGTCGGCCCCCGCACTGAAATGAATAAGGGTTAATATAACGCTACCAACTTACCAGTGCCAAGTTGTCTGCATATTCCAGTAGCTTTGGTAGCACCAGACCTGGCAGGGATACGCTTCTGGATACATTCAGTTGGATAGGGCTGACTATCGGCATCCTGCTCCGAAGATATGATCTACGTTGTTTAAAAATACTACAGTTCCTCTCTGCCTAATAAATCTTTAAAAAAAATTTAAAATAATTATTGGTAAATTTCAGCAAATTGAATTGACGTTCCCTCTGTGTAGAGTGTTTTTCTGTATTTCAAGTGATCGAGTAGCAACCTATGTGATAAATATGGCTCGTCTCCGTTGTGTGAGCACTATAATCAATGGTGATCGATGATATATCACTGTTTTATTTGGTTGGTATCAACATGATCAATGCTACTCTGCAAATCCAAATGGCGGTGGAAGCGTATTTGAAAAGTAAACAGTTACTGACTTTGAATATTTAATGGCAGTGTTTTTGTCACATTAAAATGATGTGGGCTAATAAACACAAAATACTAGTCCAAATTGTCATGTGAGGAATACACAGTACAATATTAATAGGCATGTTGAATACTTAGAATAAATAACAACACCCGTACAATAAAACGGTAATTTAAATAACTGACAATGTTTACCCAGCAAACACAAAACATTTAAATAACATTCACACAACGTCGGTCCAACGTATCGACGTTGGTACAACATTGTATAAATGTTATACAAATGTTTTTGCGTTTGCTGTGTATGTCGTACTGATTATTTTAAAAAATATCACAATTTGGTTTTTATCAGTTATGTTATATTATTGCTCCCACGACACATACCCAACAACAGCAAATCGTTATATATACAAGGGTCACCATTCAATCTCAAGAGCTGAAAATTTCAAATTGTATTACATGTTTATATAAAGGAGTTCTTGAAGTAAATTATTTACTTCCCGCAGAATCTGCCCGAAATTATTTATTTAAAAAAACTCCACCCCCTACCCCCTATGTCAGACATGTATTTCACCATGTTGTTGTAGGCCTATATGATCTTTGGGGCAATACTAATCACTTTTTTATACTGGACACATAACATATTTCAAATTGCCACGATAACTGCCATTATCATTATTGTATACAATAACAGGCGCGCAAAATTAAACAAATACTTCAACATTACGAAACAAAAATGTCCGGGATTTTGCCAGTTTGAATTTTGCAAAGGGTAAATTGTCATGATAGATCTCATAGTATAAACGTTTTAGGAACTTTTCCTTCAGATGTTATTCAAATTAATTCGTTTAATACTATACATAAACCTGTTTTATATTTAATGAAACTGTTTGCATTATATTGGATATTTACTTAGCATATTCAGTTATAGGTCAGCGATTTAAATCATGGAAATTTATTGAATCCCGACCACTATAGGACTTAGTCAAGCAGCCAAACCTGTTTTTTTGGCCTAACCCTGCATCGGCTGTTAAAGTTTTTTTGTGTGATAGATTATAACTCATCAGGTGTTCTATGAAGCATATCCGCCGGATATCAAGAGAATATCCTTGAGCGCTTTAAGCAAAATGACAAAATCCAAGGTCAAAGTTCAAATTTCAAGGTCAAATATATATTTTTTTTAAATAGAGCTACAAACAGTGCAATACCTCTATTTCATCTAATTTTGACTGAAAAAAATCATTTTTGATATTATTTTGATGATTCAAGTTCATCTTCAAGGTCAAAAGGTCAATTTCAAGGTGAAAATGGTGAAAATGTCATTTTTAACAAACATAATTGGGAACAATTATATAATAACTCTTTTTGGTGTGATTTTAACTACATAATTTATCTCTAATGATGTTTTATAAGGTCAAAACAGTGAAATGGTATTATCAATAAATGGAAATAACAGCAAGTGTAATACCTCTTTTTGATGTGTTTTTGACTGAAGAATTAAGTTGTGGTACTATTTTGATAATTAAGAGTCATCCTCAAGGTTAAAACGTAAATATTAAGGTCAAATAAGCGAAAATATGATTTTCAAGGTCAAATATGATATTTCTAACTAATTTACCTAGGAACAAGTGTGATACCTCTTTTTCCGTGTTCTTTTGACTAGAAAATCCATTTCTGGTATTATTTCCATGATTCCATATCATCTTCAAGGTCAAAACGTCAATTTCAAGGTCAAATGAGCCAAAATGTGATTCTAATAAATACAAGTAAGAACCATTTTTTAATGTAATTTTTACTACAGTAGACAGACTAAGAGCCCAAAAATGGGCAAATCCTCACTTTTAGGGCAAGCATGACACTTGGCATCAATGTTCCATAGAGCCATTAGAAAAGTTTTTCATCCAAAGAGACAATTCATATCTATTTCTAAAGAACCAAAAATCCGCCAATTTCCCAATTTCCAAGATGGCCAAGGTCACACATTCTATTCAAAAGAAATTGTCCACAATAGGGTTTTAAGGTATGTCCGACTTAGTATATATATTGTGGTATGACCAGTAAACTAAACATGGCCGACCGTTGTATAAGATGAAACAATAATTGATATCATCTTGCGACAGAAGTGAAGCAGATTCATGATGTTGGTGTCCATCATAGGGCTTTCAGGTAGAATATAATACCTTGAAACAACGTTGTTCCAACTAGATATGCTAAGATTGATAGTAATTATCATAAACTACCCTGCCCTATGATAATTATAACACACCACAAGCACAATACACAGTAGGCTATGGGGATCGCTTGGAACGGACAACGACTTAGAGTTGGACGTGCTGCCCTCTCAAGCACTTGCTGCTGCATAAAATGAAATAATAAGGACCACGGGATAAAGATTATTCCTCAATTACCATGATTCTTTCACCTGGGTGATGGCAAATTAATTACTCAAGATATAGTATCTGTGAGACTCAGTCTTGAGAACAAATGAATAAAAAACAGGGTCGCTTTTTTCAATTTCCGAAATGTATTTGTTTTAGGGTCTATTTGAAATCGTAGTATTTTCTCAGTACAATACATAGACCTCCAGTATAACCACTGACACGAAATAATTCAGATACAGTTGTTTCTTTTTTACCAGAGACGAAATCAATGATAATAAGTGAAAATTGGCAGTAAAGTTGTTTTAAAAATGTGGAACTACAACCAATACTAACAAGAATATCTGATATAGGCCTAACTGATGATGAACTAGATATAACATTTGCATAAAAAAATATTCTGCCATAGGGGAGGGTGGCAAATTAATAAGGGTGAAATAAAAATAAATATTTCAGGAATTTTAAGTGATCATTAGTAAACGTTGTAAGCATTTTAATGGTCCACAACTTTTTTCAAGGACATGTTATCACTGTTATTAGATGAGTGTTGCGTGATTAGGCCCTACATAATTGCATAGTCGGCATTCCACAAACAAGATTGCATATAATTATTATCACAATGAGGGTGACCCAACGTTTGATTAATATTATTGTTGCTTCACCGTCTGCTACGCTGGCCAAACATTAACGCAACATTGGATCGACAGCTGTTTATTTTTATCCAGCTCATTTAATATGCCTAGTAGCTCGCACTCGTTATTAAATAAGCTAATAATCATGTTTATGGGTTTTTTCCCATTGTGTGGTTGTGTTAGCTTGAATAGTTGGACTAGTGTAGGCTAGATTAATCTGTCATTAAGTTAAAACTGACATTTCAGCCAGTATCTCATATCTTACAGCAAAGATACCACGAAATCGCACTATTTGATGTTTATTTTTTTTAAATTTTGCGGAGGCATGCCCTCTATAGGTCCCTGCTGTTGAATGGTTTCTTGGAAATCTGAGCACCCTCCTTAATTTATTTCTGGATACGCCACTGGCCATATTGGCTTTTTATCCCACAATTCAAGGATTAGCGTACTTCCTGACCACACCATTACGCCGGGAATACCATAAAACATCATGATGAACACCAAAATTAGTGTTCTGTATCTATTCTGTTAAAAATGATATCCATTTATTGATCGACCTTTAACAAATAGCAGCCATCTTGACTTTTTACCCACAATGCAATGTCTAAAATATTTTCTGACAACACCACTATGTACGGCATATCCCAAAACCCCTTGATAGACACCAAAACACTAATCTGCCTCTATTATGTCTAAAATGATATGAATTCATTGCTTGACCTTGAACAAATGCAGCCATCTTGGATTTTTCACCCACAATGCAATGTCTAAAATATCTTCTGACAATACGATTATGTACGGCATACATGAAAACCACATGATAGACACCAAAACACAAAACTGCCTTTATTATGTCGAAAATAATATGATTGTATTGCTTGTACTAGTACAGTTATGTACATCAGCCTAATTAGTGAAGCGGTTAAGTGTTAAATATCAGCAGAATCGTTCATATCATTCTACAATTATGATATTTAGCAGATATGTCAAGGATGATAATATGCTGCTTCATATACGATAAGGAGTCAGTGAGTAAACGGAACCTGCTCAAAATTCAAGATGGCCGCCAAGAGGGCCGTGAATACACAAATACTGTAGTAGACATCTGACATATTCAGTTTGCAATTTATTTTGCATATATATGATATATAAACAACGAATGGCTGTTCATTAGGCATATATAAACCTGTATTTGACCGTCAACTGGGATATGTGGAAAATAATTTCAAAATATTATCATTTTTTTTGTGATACTATGATACCCTATTATTAATCCATCAGCTGATGGGGAGGGGGGGGGTCCTGTATGCATTTCAGATAAGTAATGTAGCATAGCTTAATAATAACAGATAAATCCAAGATGGCTGCAAAAAAAAAAATTCAAGACTGGCTATATCGCCAGTTCTACTAAACGTGTTTTTAGAGACAAGAAACTCATTTGTAGTGTATATTAAAACATACAATAAGAGAAAATCACATAAGCAATTGATCACAGTTGATGATCAGAGATAACTTCAATGTGGCCACCAAAATGCCCATGGTTATCGGGATTTGGTTTTATCGTCAAACATAATTTATTAGCCTTATTTTTATATCTACATCTAGGTTTTTACGGGCAATAACGTTATTTGTAATGTTTTTATTTACGAAGTGATAGCTTATTATGACATATATATTCAATGTGGCCGCCAAAATGATCAAACAACCAGCTTATTTTGTTTTTTCCCTACATTTTCCCCTTACATTTAAAAAATTCGACATGCAACGGAAGTCGTCTATATTAATAAGATATATTTAGATGAGGTGCAGCCTTCAAGTACCGGCATCTTTTCCTCAAGTTGACCTTGAGTGACCTTGAAGGCTAAATTCAACATGATGAAACTTTGTGTCATTTATGTAGGGCCCAAACATGAAAAATGTCTGCTCATAACGTGTTTTTTTTAAATGTCCTTATAGGATTCATTCTGGTGTCTACACATAAGTTTTTATGTATGAGGAATTCAAAAAATCTAAATCAAAGGCTTCAACACAAGCAAATGTGCAGAAATCCAAGATGGCCGCCACACTAACGTGAAAAATCTATGTCTAATATGAAAATATATGTCTGCTCATAACATTAAAAAAAGTTCGCCTAGGTTATTAATTTCGATTTCTACACCTAGTTTTTATGTGTGAAGAATAGAAATAAAAATAATATTCAACTGAATTTGCAGCAATCCAAGTTAATCTTCACCGTCTGAGCTAAATCCACCTACTTTATTAGCATTTGAATAGGTCTACTCAGAGGTTTTCATTATCGTTCCATCAAGTTTGCATTGAATCAAAGTCATATTGATTTTAATTAGTTTAATTAATTAATTTAATTAGTTAACACAACAACAAATATTCAGTCCAAAAGTTTAAGAAAAATTCACTAATATAACAACAAGTAGTTTGGCAAATTAGATGACCATGAGCAAGAATAGATAAGGCATGGAATATAGGCCTACAACTCGAAATGTTGTAAAATGATCAAATTAAATGTTGCCTGTGATAAAAACTATACAACACACAGCAATAAAAGCATATCAATTCATAGATAAGCATCTCGTCTATATTTTAAACTATGTTTTGACCTTAAACTCATATATCCAAGGGTGTAGCCCTTCTGAAAATAAACCAGTCTGAGCCGTTTTTATTAAATCTTAAACCATGTGTCGATGGCCTATCATCACCACAATTTTCCACCGTCGCGCCACAGTCTCTAATTATGCACATTTCCAATAAGGCCTATGTTTATAAACAACACTGCTGTGAGCTGTAACTGTTTTTTGTTATTATTCGCAGTTGACCATCAATATAGCCATGACATGATCACGTAATGTTCCCTCCCCTTCCACCAAGCCTCTACAGGTGCGGATCCAGATAATAATCTGACCGGGTTCCAACAAAGGTCTCTTAATTCATTTCCAAGCTCACAATTAAATGACAGAGATCTAATTTCACTCAACATGTCATCGCAGTCTTACTTTGCCAAAAAAATGAGGAGTATAGACAAGATTGCGTATATCTGAACACAATAGTGCTTAGTGTCTATGGATGATGTCACCACAAGTCATCCATCATGCTTCTGTCATGTATCCTCATTTAATATACATTACTTCTTTGTTTGTAGCTATACATCTTTGTGAAATGATATGGGCGATTCTCTTTTGCTTCCAACCTGTTCTATTCATACTTGGGAACATTTGCATTGTTTTGAATTTTAAGCATCGTTAAAAAATAGTGTTCTTAAAATGGAAATTTGTAACCCGTGCTTTATCTTTGCAATTGTAGATAACTAGGCCTATTTCATTTGGCAATCTATTTAATAAACCAAAAAATATTATTTTTTTGTATTTCTGCACTTCAGAAGAAGTTCGATGCGACTAATTGCGTGGACATGTTTCACATGCCCCTAGATAAATTATATTAGTCCATAGCTCTATGATGATGATCAAAACCACTGTCATTGTGTGGGCCTACATCTTAAATTCAATATTTCTTTTCAATGTCGATAATTTTACGTATGATCAACGCTTGCGCCAACAGTTCGGCTGGGCTTCAAATTTCAGAGGTAGGTCTACTGGGTTAGAATCTCGGTAGGGCCGAATGCTTTGCATCGTTGATGTGCATAATGTGTACATGTACAATGTTGCAATCTGTTCAAAGACGTATAATTCACAGTGCTACCGACGGTACCATGTTCTATTAAGAACCCTTTTTGTTTAGGAACCCTGTCAACCGATCAATTTGAAAATGCTGACAGGGATACAACATCGGTTACAACAGAGTCTATTGTAGCCAATGTTGACTTAATACCGGACCAGAGTCGTAAATGGTTAGCCAATAACTGGTTCGACGTTTTGCGCTTGCTGTTCTAATATATTTTCTCTTATTCATACAGAGACTGAAAAAAACTAATATATGCAGTTTGAAACACCTTGCATTGTAAATGTAGCCTCAGTAACCAGTACAACTCTCTACAGTGCAAGCCCAGAAAACACAATACGCTGAACCAATGTGGGTTTAATGCTGGCCCATTGTCTGGGATGCGTGCGAAACAATAAACCACAATGGTTTAATGCTGGCCCACCGTTTATGACACTGAATCATCATTAAATCAACATTGTGTCATGCCTTGTTTACTGGTTTTCGACTGAAAACCCAGCAAACCCCAGACATTGCGCCAACTCTGGTGTAAGGTCGGTCCACCATCTGTGACGCTGTCCAAACAATAATTTGACTTTGGACCAATGTCTTGTGTTTGATATATTTACAAGGGGACTGTATCAATATGTTAAAATTGTGTGTAGATAGACACATTGCCGCGCCTGGAATGACCACCTGATCGCTCGGGTACATGTGGTTGACGACCTGATCACCGGCTCTGATGCTCCGATATATGAGCATTTCCAGAATTTTAGGGACATAGCATGTCCCCAGTAGTTATATTTGCTCCAGTGTGTACTTCTATTTTATCCGACATGTTTTATTACATGGAAACTTGGTACCAATATTTTCGCAGGTTTAACCTTTTAAAATGATGTTCCCTTTATTTGTAAGTCCTGTCATATTGACCAAATCCTACAGTCTTCATATGAAAATAAATGTCCCAGGACGCAGTATCAACACATTAATAATATATCCATTTGTGACCTGATCAGTTAACACAGAACATTTATTCAATAATGTAGATGAACCTTAGCTGGGAAACAACAATACAAAAAATATGGCGAGGGGGCTAATTATGCAAATTAGGTTAATGCTGTCACTTAGTATGTCCCTCAATATAATGGTCACCTACATGACACATGTTTCTATTCAATCGCTGCAACGCATTCTACATTTAAAAAAATCATATACTGACGTTTTTTCACCATTTTCATACACACTTCAAGTTTCAATGGAGGGGAAGCAGATTCAAATAATACGATTTGCTTTGCACTAACTTCAAAATATTTTTATTCCTTGTCATTTACATGACACTTCGTCGTATTCATGTCAAACAGTAACATATAAACACAGAACATTTTAAGGAATTATCCCTCTATGCTTGAAAAAAAGGGCGATATTATCAAGATTTTACTGAGCCAGCAGGACTGAATACACTAATTTAGTCACATACGTGACAGTCATCTACATGACACGACGTGACAAATGATTGTCATGTATGTGACATGATCTGTCATGTATGTGACATTATCGTCATGTATGTGACATGACCGTCATGTAGGCTTGTCCTAAGTGACGTATTATTAATATAAGTTGATTCTACTAATGTTAAAATCCATTTATGCCTGAAATTTCACATAGTAAATAACATCAGTCAGGTTTAAACTTACCTTGTTAAAGTTTGTCTAATACCCACCAGCAATGTCAAGGTATCTCATTTGGCCGTCATGTAGGTGACATGATCCGTCATGTATGTGACATGTTCGTCATGTGTGTGACATTTTATGAATATAAGTTGATCCTACTAATGATAAAATCCATTCATGGCTGGAATTTCAGATTATAAATAATCTCAGTAAGGTTTATATCCACGTACCTTGTTCAAGTTTGCCTAATATCTACCAGCAATGTCAAGGTTTCTCAGTTGACCGTCATGTAGGTGACAACGCTGTTATGTGGACATTTATAGCTGCCATGTAGGACATTACGGTTATTTAGTAATCTTTAATTTTCTATATTGGGCATGATCACAATAAACATACTAGTTAGGCATAGCGCTTGGTTTGCTTCTGAACAATTTCTGGAACACAGGGTGCACAACACACGAGTATGCTGGGGTTGTCAAGATTAGCTTTTAGATTCATGTAATATTGCAGGCTCAACTTCAACCGGCGATTCTGTAAAGAGGGCTGGCCGGTATCCCCCTGAATACTTTCAACGGATGATGTTCTAAATGCCCTGGAGCATAATCTCAACCTTGGTTGGCGATTGGATCGAGTAGGCCTACTGTCAAGTATGGTAGTCTCGCCAACCCATATGCAATACAGATATAATCCAGCCATAATTTTGGATCTGATGTGTGTCAGGTATATCCTCAGTACGGTTGTACTGCTCAGCTGTTGTAATATGCCTCCCTGCAGTTATATTTTTTATATTTTATATGTGGAATTAAATTCAGCTTCCTGTCAAAGAAAACACCAATGAATATGGACAACATGAAGCTGTTGTCCATAGCGTTTGAGACTAGTCTCAGGTTGTAAGCCATTTTTGTTGCCAAAATGCACACACAACGTTTTTGTGGGATAAAATTTAAAGCCATTCTCGTCCGCACAAGTTACCAACTTGTCCAGGAAATCCTGCAGGCGTCGTTCGGTTATTGCCATGGTGCTGGACTGACAATAAACGGCCAGGTCATCAACATAATTATAAAGATTTCTCAATGTCTTCCGACAGAGCGTCAATCATGTTGTTTATCTTGATGGTAAATGAAGTTGGTGAAATAATACTCTCTTGTGGGACACACTCCTCTTGTGAATTTAGGGGGAATTTAGAGTGGGTGTTATCAAAACGCACTTTAAAGTTTATGCCCCTTAAAATTGTCAATAAATAGAGGAAATGTACCCCTCAAGCCTATTTCGTGGAGATCTTTAATGATACAACCCTTCCGGGTGGTAGCATGGGCCTTTTATAGGTCAATAAATATTACAACTGTGTGTTGATTTTAACAAAATCTTGACGATATAGTCACCAGCCTGACCAAATGCATTCTCATTCATGAAATCCACCATCCTCCCACAAGCGTCAGCTAGTGGCTCTGATTGATTGCACTGTAAAATGTGTTCTGTAGACGTATTCATGAATTTGACCTGATTTTGTATCTGGCCAATAAGGCAATCCCTGACAAAAATGGTGTCCTTGACTTTCTAAACCCCATGGTCAGGCTAAGGGATACATGTAGCCAGGCATGTGACTATTTTTATGAAATTAACAGCATCGTTTAACCTCTTTAACAGAGGGTGGGGTGGACCAGGGAGGGGTTTGACTACATTACTACATCTAAAATGTTATATTTGGTGTTCAACTTGGCCTGACATCTTGTGAATATTTAGGCCTGACATTATGTGCTCCTGTCAGTATTGTTTCATGATATATAGCTCTACATCTGTCCATGTATCATGTGTATTGACTATCCTACATTAAACAAAGAGTGGTTGTTAACATTACGTTGGTAACATTCTGTTGGTATATTGGTCTTACACAAAAGCAAGCCTACAACAACACAAGTAAAATACACACATCCAATGTTACTTTTATGCTAGGCCGTCATCGTATAGGATGGACCAACTATAATACAAGACAGGTTGATCGCATGTACTGGTCATCATAATACTAGGTTTATAATGACAACCTTAGCCCAGTATAGGGGAGACATAATTATATAAACTTGGATCTCATAGGTGCAAGAATCCTCGAACTTTACATAGTTTCAGGGTCATGTGTGGGTCACGGTACACCAGATTTTGAGGCCCTATCAGAACGCAGCAATTACGTGGAGAATCTCAAAGCACTGTAGCATAGCAGGGCCACCTAGATGTGCAAGTGTGGCACCGAGAAGCAGGATTGACCAAATGGTATTCTGTACTTTCTGGAAACCACTTTGATATTTAGTAATAATATTGTTGTCGTGCAAGAACCATGTAAGGCGATGACTATTCATGCGCTCCATGATTTTGCAAAGGCAACTTAACAGTGCAATTGGACTGTGATTATTGGGATTTGTTTGATCTTTTTCGAGTTTAGGAACAGGGATTACTGTTGCTTTCCTCCATCCATCTAGGAAATCTTGAGATTGTTACAGATTATACAGGAGTAGCCTAGAAGCAACAGCTAGATTTATATATCGGGCAAGTGTTTAAGGAGCTGGTAATGGATGAATGTCATCAGGATTAGTTGCCTCAGGGATAGATTTGTCGTTTCGAAAAGGCAACATTGTACTTTTCATCATCTTTTCTTCTCCTTGTCCCTAGTCCTTCTGAATTGTTCTTGATAATGTGCTGGTGATGACTTAGCACCAAAAATGATGTTGCCAGTGTGTCAGCAATCTCTCTTTTATTTGTTATTGTGTCGGAGTCAGTGTACTTTCAAGGTACTTTCCTCTTGCCACTGATCTTCCGTATCATTCGCCATGTTTGTTTGACTGATATGTTTGAGTTTAATTTGGAGACATATACTCTCTAGGATTGACACTTGGCCTCTTTAATAGTGCGCTGAGCCTTAGCGTAATCTATTGCCTTTTTACAATTATCCTCAAACCTGGGTTTATTGACCTTTTTGGAATTGTCTAGGTTTTAATCTGCCATTTTGTTTATCTTTGTGGGACATCAAACCCATCCTCACTCTCAAATTGAGAGATTGTGAGGCTCTCCCAACAAGACTCTTGGAAGGCCTCCCAATCTGTCCTGTGCAACTTCAATGTTGTACTCTCTTCAGCGACAGAGTTGCTCTGTAGCTCTGTAGACACAGTTGCTCTGTAGCAGTAGGCCCTATCGGAAATTGATCACTGCTACATAGAATTCAGATCATCATTGACCATCCAAGTGTAATTCAAATATAAATAATATTTTTATCATATTTTATGCACTGTATAATATCACGTAGTGTTCATTTTAAGGTCGCATAAGTCTACACAATAAATATCTGTCTATCAATGTATATCAGGGTCACACAAGGATAGGTCAATTGATGATGCAGATCCAGACGCAGGATGTAAGTAGGTTATTGAATCATCATTCAAAATGCACAGGTTTTCGTTCGAAAGGAAGTCCTCAATTATTCTACTGCGTGGGTTCATGTCCCTACCGTCCCATTTTTTATGGTGCCCGCTAAAATCACCCAGTATCTTGAAGAGTTTAGGTATTGCTCAGTTCTTCGACATCTACTGGGCGGTTAGGTGGTAAATAAACAGAGCATTATAGTCATGGGCCTGTGACACTTGAAGAAGAGTATTTCAGGGGGGCGGATCCAGAATTTGAAAAATGTGTGTGTGTGGGGGGGGGGGGGCGGGGTCAATGGAAATTGTGCAGGCCTCCTAGCCAAATCTGAGTGAAGTTTTCTATTGTCATTTTTTTTGCAATTTATAACAAGTGATGTTTGGACCCCTGGATCCGCCACGGGCTATGTGATTGACCAGCATCACATAACGTGATGTATTTAAAATAACATTTCAATAAGTTTGGTACTACGTGACACGATGTCACCTACATGTTCTCTTATTTTTCACTACATGACGCAATGTCACCAACGTGATTTGCTATTTAATTAGCATGCCTAATTAGCACAGGAAAATAAAAATTTAGCTCTGCCTCATCTATCAACACAAGTATTTCTCTGCCATATACATTAAAGAAAATCCGGTATTTTATCCCTTTGATTCAAAATAATATTTCTTGTGAAATGTACCTGTAATTCTGGAAATACTCATATATGAAAGGGCTCGGACATATATTATGATAATCATTCCTGATTCAACTCCAATTGAGGGAAACATCCGCTCGACACATGGCCGCGGTACACGCAGAACACTGACGATAGTGATATACCACTATGATTCCAAGGACTGCTTGTGAGAAAGTGTTGGATTGATTATATACAACTGTACCCAGGGAACAGCAGAGATGAACTGCAGTTACACGTTTCAATACCTAAAATTGGTGCGAAACATTCCAATGCATGCAAAAAATCAAATCATCACCATGTTTGAAGTTGTATATTCTATGTCTTATCTATTTTTGTTAGGAGTGAAAACTGAAAAAACAAATCTGACTAGTATCCCTAACACATTTATATAATAAAAATAACATTAAATCAAAGTAAACCATATCTCACAGCACATTATGCTATTAACCTTGTTTGAATCGATACAACATTGTATATAAAAAGAGGTCTAATATATGTCATGCAATAACAGCATACAACATTGCCTTTCTAATTTTGAGAATTATATTTACACAAGTGGTCACCCTGCCCGTGGGGTGCGGCCAAGCGTGGGGTGTTGACTTGATTCTGGGTCGTCCTTTCATAGTGTGTCCGAGATTTGTGTTTTAGACCAACCCTTACAGGAGACGAGGCGTGAACCAATATTATTAGCTAATCTGATGTTTTTGCAGAAGCAGAAGCTGACATAATAAACTAAATGTTTTAATAAACGTACTAAAATCTATAATCTTAAATTGGAACCATGTCCAATCGCGAAACCACATATATTGTCACGTTATTCGGACTTCTTGTCAGGATATCTACCGAGCGGTCATGGTAAATTTGCCGAACAAGCGAGCCCGGTTATTTTAACAACCACTGAACTCTACTTTACTGCCTTGAAGGCTTCTGTGTAAATAAATTACACAGATAATATCAGGATCTGACACCAGGTGTTGAAACACCGAGAATAATAATAATAATAACTAAAAGGCATGAAAAAGTGGACAATTAACGAAACGGACGATTTCGAAGTTTTCGGTAATTAGGTCACTTTAACCCGCTTTAAACTCATAAATTGCTTATATATAAAGATCAGGGAACTTTATTCACTGATCTTAAATCACCTTCATACAACAAATATTTCTGTAAAACATACCACTTGATATGCCACTTTATTATATTTGAATCAACTACACAAAATATATACACTTATATATTATATACATATACTTTAGAGAATAAACTTTTATTCTCTGGACCATTAACTAGGTCGATGACTTTACCGAGAATTTAGTCAATGACTTTACAAATTACAGAGAAGTGAGAATGTATGAAATACTGCTAATCCATAACATAAAACCCACTGTCTACATAATCCCATTAAAATCCCTGATTTGCTTAACTCTTGTCGAAATATACCAAAAATACCCAAGTATTCCTAATATACCACACTAAATATCCAACACTACTCTAACAATACTGAAGCCTGGAATTAACAACTCTAATACACTTAACATCAGATAAAATCCATGTCTCAATGTTAAAATACGAAAAAGTCAAAAAACAATTTTAAAGCACCGAAAAAGAGCGAAATAGTTGTATTTCCAGGTCGTATATTGCCATGTAAACAAAACAGGTCAGCAATATTAAGCACTTTACATCACATATTCCCACGTATCAGACGTTAAGATCAGAGCAGTCGCCGCTAATTGGTGTCTCATAGTCAGGACACGGGAGGACACACCTGCAGCACTGATTGTCTACCCGACGCTGAGCCGATGCCATCAGCATGTGGCCCAATGCTGTGAAAACATTAGATCGTCCTTCAGGTATACAAATAGTTTGTTTGAATTACTTCTGGTTTCATAGAAATGTTGATTAAAAATATTTGTAAAAATATGAACATTCTGACAAAAATAAAAACATGATCCGTGGGATACACTACTTCAGTGCGGAATTAAAAAGGGCTGCTTTAAAGCCTAATCATAACACATATCATTATAATTCTAAACTACTTCAATAATAATTGCTGGTATATTGCCAGCATTCCATTCCAAACTAATGATAACCTATGCTATCTAACTAATAATCCACTAACTGCTGTTATAATACCAACCTATTATAACATCCCTACCACTATTTCAAGCTATTACTGCAATTTAGAATTAAGTAGTAAAGATCTCCTCATTGCCAAGAATAAGTACAAGGGGTGAAGATAAATGATTCCATCTAAATAAGTCCAGCCTTATATTCTACCATATAATGCTATTGCAAATACGGACAAGCCAGAGCAGCCAAATTTATACAGCCTTCTGTCCAATCACAAGGCACCAAATCTGACCAATCACAAAGCCTGACTGAAAACGAGTCTGCTTCCTCACTAAACCAGACCAAATAAAACAAATTAAAATCAAACTACTCTTAACTTCCAATAATCTCACATTACTAGTTATATTAAAGCATTAATTCCCATCTAACCTACAGTTATATATACCCTTCCCTATGAAAATATGACTCATAATACTCTGTAATCTCATGAGATCTCGACGAGATCGATACACATTCTCATATTGTTCACGTCAAGATCAAAATAGACATATCACATTATTAAATATTGCTATATACATGATAAAATAGTAGATGAAAAGATCTTTAAAATGATACCAAGATCTTTAATATCAGACAACTAGAACTTAGTTAATTTCGACTCGACATCTCAATGTTTACATTCTCTAAAATGGCAACAACAATGGCGGCCGCGAACAAGCGCCGAAATCGGCTTGGAAAGGTTGTAAATTTACATAAAAACAGTCAAACTAAACATTATGAAACATGACAAGTAATAAAACGATACAAAACTGATGTAAAATAAAATGATGCAAATGTTCATTATTTCATCGAGTGGCACATAGGATTTTAAATAAACACAATCAATAAAAACGTGCCAGCACACAATGATAATGAGCGATAATAGGGTGATAGGCATAACGTTAGTCAGTCTGTGAGGGACCTTCAAGCTGGGACGTCACAATATGGCTACATGGCCATAATCATTATGATTTTTCATTAAATTATTCTTTGAAACGCAGTGACGTCTCTGGAAACCTTTTTGAATGGCTACTCGGTGAAATAAGTCCCTTCTCCTATACTTGATTGTATTGGATTGCTAGGTGAAAACATTTCAATTTCTGGAAAAGTGAACGATTGCATCGTTGATCGTATGTTGTTCTAATGTTGCATAAACGTCGCCACCAGTGACCCACCATGAAACATAAACACGCATGAAGTCAACATCTACCTTCATTATGCCCAGTAAACACAGCTGTTGAATCAATATTGGATTTATACAGAGCCACTGTCGTATACAATGTACCAACCATAAGCAGCACTATCCAGCAAACAAAATAAGTTGAACATTGTGTATGGCCAGCGTCGCAGACGTTGGCCAAACATTAAACCTACATAGAGTGAATATCTGATGTTTGCTGGCTAACGCCCCTGCTTGTTGGGTACCAGCTAGATGGCTTGTGGCTGTATTTTGTTTGTTCTTTCACACTTTTAGGCAACTGTTCTTCTGCCTATAGTCATTGTACTAGAAATAAAACTCCTCCGCTTTTTTTATTAATCGTACAAGATTCGAGCCGTGCCAGAACTACTACTTGCAGCAGTTGGGTCTCGCTATGAATTATGTGAAACTCGATAGTCTTGACTTGCGATGTTTTCACCTAGCAATCAAAGACAATGTAGTTTAGGAGGGGATACCCTTAAACAAGTTCCCAAGTTCCCAAGTTCCCAAGTTCCGGGAACTTCAAGTTCTCATTTTTTTAGTTCCGGGAACTTCAAGTTCCGAAATTCCAAAATAATTGAAAAAATATATTAAAACATTATTTGCAAAAATCGTTTTTGATCGGAAAAACAGTTTGGTACCCATTATTAATTTTAAGTGCTGTAGACTAAAGTTTGTTTTTCACATATTTATATTTTGTTTCTAGGCGATCTTGGCAAACATTTCACGATGTGAAATAAAATATATAGGCCTACAGGTATGAAATAAAATTTACAATAGAACAGCAAATTTATTATACAAAATCTAAAATGAAGAGTATTACAATATGATATTTTCCCAGATATAGGCCTACTTGACTGTAGGCCTAAATATGTTCGAGTGGTGGTCGCAGACGATAGAACAACATTATTAAACGATTACTAGTATTGAGTCTTTGTCGTGTTTGATGGGATATATTATTTATTAACCTGTGGAGCTATTGAGGTCCCCCCCCCCCAAGCAATCAACAAGCATCTGGACCCGTGAGAAAATTATGACATGTGACAGTTATTTTAAGGACCAACGTTGAGACTAACGTTGAGACTACATGTATGGATTCCTTCCCAACAAACACGACGCATAGACCCGATGCTGGTATTATGTTGGTCCACCGTCTGCGACGCTGGCCCAACGTAAAACCAACATCGGGTCAATGCGTGGTGTTTGCTGGGAATCGTCATCTGCGAGGTGTGATTTGTAGGCCTATATCATTATATATTTTCTATGCCTAGAGCGGCATGTTATAATAGTCTTTGAACTTGAAAAACAACTGGGCCTACTCAGATCAACACTTCTGTGAATGGCTGCTTAATACCAGCTGTAAATCTCCCATCAAACAGACATTGAAACGATCTTGGATTAAAGCTGCTGTATTGTAAGGTCGCAGACGTTGGGCAAACCTTCCCCCAACTTTGGGTCAACGTCGGGCCTACACATAGAGGCCTAATTCGTCATTTGAACACAAAAAGGGGTGTGCGCGTTCTCTGGTGCAGTGGTTAAAGCCTGGAAATCAGAGATCGCTGGTTCGAACCCTCCTCTGGCATAGGTCTATGTGCACAAAGGTGGCCGGGGTCAGTTCATTATTCCGACAGGTCGATATTCCGACAGGTCTATATTCCGACAGGTCTATATTCCGACAGGTCTATTTTCCGAGAGGTCGATATTCCGACAGGTCGATATTCCGACAGGTCGTTATTCCGACAGGTCTATTTTCCGAGAGGTCGATATTCCGACAGGTCGATATTCCGACAGGTCGTTATTCCGACAGGTCGTTATTCCCACAGGTCGTTATTCCGACAGGTCTATATTCCGACAGGTCGATATTCCGACAGGTCGTTATTCTGATAGATCTATATTCCGACATGTAGATATTCCAACAAGTCGTTATTCCGACAGTTCCTTGATGTGAATTATAATGTGAATAAGTCTGTGAGATGAACCACTTTTAATTACTTGTCTGGGCCCAAAGGGTTTAAAGAGTGTTTCTAACTCAGAAACTCCATTTCCTAAATGCCTCAGACGCTGCATTTTCTCAGAATATAGCATTTTGCGTGTTTTTCATACAAAAATGGTAAAATCACTATTTTAACCAGTGACACTGTTTAAATGTATCTGCATAAGAACATATGATGCCAAATTAAACTGTCTGATACATGTCATCAGAAATACATAATACAGTATCTGTATTATGTATTTCTGATGTCATCCAATAATAAGACAACAAATTCAGCGCTGAGACCGACTTTATACGTCAGAATTTGACGTCTAAAGTCAGTCTCAGCACTTTAAAATTTAATATAAAATATTTATAATGGCGTTAGACCCATAGCATAAGTATTCAAATTAGTCAGGGGGCTTAACTCATATTTACCCCCGAATTGTTAAAATCGTCCCAAAAGCACCAAATTTGGACCACGTATGGCCAAGGGCATAATACTTTTGATTTATAGCGGGAGCCAAGCTGAACTCTCGCCGTTGGCGCTTTATTTGACAAATCCAAGATGGCCGCCATTCAAATTAGAATCATTTCATAACTTGTAAACTAATAGACGTAGAGACGCATGTGATACCACTTTTCTATGGTTTTCGAATATTTAGAATTGATTTATGATGTTTTGAAATTGATTTGGAAATTATTTATAACACAAAAATATATCTAAAAGTTATTTCGTCAATAAATATACGACGTGATACCGGTTTAAACGACGCAGATCAGCAACACAATCGTCTGTATCAGGCATTTATAACGACCTATCCATAAGATTTGCTACCAGAGCCAGTCTTTGGAGTTCCTGTGTATCAGCCATATTAGATAAATCAAAATGGCCGCTGTTCATAACAAGCCCACGTCAAAACTTGCCAACTAATAACGCTTAATAGCATTTTCCTACGGTTTTCATAAACGATTTTAAAATATATATTAGTTGCTTAAGGGCAGTGAATATTCTAAAAATCGTACTATCTAAGCAAAAGAGTTGAGTCAGACGTCGAAATTAAGAGCTTATAATTTCATTTGTTTGTAAGAGCCGGTTTCCAGCCAGGACGAAAGTTTTTTTTGAAAGGTTCTATTGATCGTTCACATGTCAACTTTGACATTTTTTTGACGGTTGCTATTATTATACCACGAATTTGAACAGTTTGGGTAACTGCATATGTGTACACCAAGGAAAGATTTCGGCCGCAGCGGGACTCGAACCAGGTACCCCCAGACCTTCGAGTCCACCACGCAACCAATGAGCTATCCTGGCGCCACGAAAATGAGCAAGATAATAAGTAATAGTTTTTATAATAAAAATATTATAGTATTTGTTGTTCGATATCATGTTTTATCAAACATGTTTTTTTCTGTAAACATGATTTATTTTCAAAGGATTGCAAACAGCAATATTGCCACAAGTTGCTTTCCTACATACAGGCATACATACATACATACATGGTCATATATACACGTGATACATACAGAAAAATATTATTAATAATAGCAAATACAATATCAAACCGCAGAAAAAAATACAGAGTATGATACAGAATATGATAAGTAAGAATGAGTTAATTAAAGATACAATGAAAAGCAAAAACAAAATTATTACTATGATAATTTAGGTGGAAAAGCGTTTTGAGCTAATTATGTAAGCTTGTAAAAGAGAAAATATATTAAAATTTGTATCTTCAGGAAAATTATCTGAACCGTATAACAAAATATTCAACAATGACTGTTTATTTTGCATTACAGCCGTAGGAAGTAATGCAATCAGACCCTCTATCAGTGTTTGTCTTTGGGCGGCAAATGCTGGGCAGAAAAAAATATAGTGTCTTACATCTTCTCTAGCATAGTTGCAAGAGTCACATGACATATTGCTAATAAATCCATATTGAAAGCGTTGACTGTTTAGAGCGCTCAGCCCCAATCTCAACCTACAGTGATGAACAGACGCACGAGAAATATAAAAACGGTACAAGTTAGGGTGAAACATGTCAACTTTCTTGTTCATATTAACAATGCAACTTTTAAAAATATAAAATGATGTTGCACCACGAATACCAACAGGCAAATTATTCCAGGCTTTAATAGATGAAGGTACGAATGAATTTCGGGTGCTTGAAAGTTTGGCATATATTACTGGTAAACTATTGTTAGTAGAGTTTCTGGTATTATACCTATTTTCAACTGCCGCTGGTAGAAGAGACTGTAGATATGGAGGACTGATCTGGTGTGTCATTTTAAACAGCTGTATAAGTTTGTGGTTTAGTCGCCTTGTTCTGAGAGATTGCCAGCCAAGTTCGGCTAGCAACCTATCAGAGCTAGTGTGGCGATATGCTCCAGTGCACACCAGAGCAGCCCTCCTCTGTACCTGTTCAATTGCTATTGAGTCTCGTACTGTACAATTGTCATAAATAATATCACAATATTCAATAATGGGTAGTACCATACTTTTATAAAGTGAACAAAGGGTACCACGGGGCAATTTTAATCTTACACGATTCAATAGAGCAATTCGCTTTGAAGCTTTACAAATACATTTTTCAATATGCTTGTTCCATTTAAAATTACTAGTAAACACAAGACCAAGGTGAGTATATTGATCAGTTCTTTCTATAGACGTGTTATGCAAATAAATAGGTGGATAATTAGGGTAATTATTCTTTCTAGTGATTATCATGTACCTGGTTTTGTTGGCATTAAAAGTTACTTTCCATAATACACTCCATCTTTCATTTTTTTCCAAATCTCTACAAATTTTACTGTTTGATTCTGCAGAGTCATCAAAACAATCAAGTAAAGATGTGTCGTCTGCAAATAAGTGTACATCACATTCTAGGTTAAGAACAAGATCATTTATATAAACAAGAAAAAACAGTGGCCCGAGAATTGACCCTTGGGGTACACCTGAATTTGTGTATAACCATTGCGAGGAACAACCATTCACTACAACCCGTTGGAATCTGTCACTTAAATAGCTTTCAATCCACTTTAAAGCAATACCCGTGATGCCCATTTGATTAAGTTTAAATAAGAGACCTTTATGCCATACTTTATCGAAGGCCTTGGAAACATCCAGAAAAACAATACATGCATCATGTTTATCATCTAAAGCATTTGCAATTTTCTGGGTGATGAATAAAAGCTGATTCACAGTGGAATCGGAGTGCTTAAATCCAGAATTTTTGTCTGTCAACAAATTATTGTCACCTAAATATTTGTATAGTTTCTTATAAACAACCTTCTCCATAACCTTGGATAAATTAGATAACAGTGACACAGGTCTATAGTTAGATACTAAATGACGATTTTCTTTTTTGAAAAGAGGTACAACATTTGCACCTTTCCAAGTAGCTGGAAATATACATTGCGTAAAAGACATATTAAAAAGACGAGATAATGGTTCACATAGGGACTGGGCACACTCTTTTAACACTTTGTTACTGATGAAATCAGCACCCACAGCTTTATTTGAATCTAAAATAGACAGCGCTGAAAAAACTTCTTCTGGAGTGGTACTGAAAAGGTCAAGTCTTGTGTCTGTTATAAAATTAAAAGCCGGTAGCGGATCAGCCACTGAATGCGCTGACATGCTACACTGCTCTGCAAAATAGGTGTTAAAACTCTTAGCCATTTCAGTGCTGTCGTCAATTAGTCTATCGCCACACATAATATTATGGATTCCATTAGACACTTTGTTACCATAAACCATTTTAGTTAATTTCCAATATGATTTCTGCGAAGTATTTGGATTTATTAATTTATCTGATATGTTGGTATAAAATGTATTACTGGCTTTACGAAATGCAGCTTTAGCTTCACGCCGCTTATCGCTAAAATGTGCATAATGTTCAGGCAAACCAGTACGTTTGGCGCGTTTATGAAGACGTTTAGCCTGACGAAAAAATTTACGTACTTCACTGGTCATACCAGGTTTATCGCCCGGTCGAACCGTTACAATCTTTGACGGTATACACAGCTCTGTAAAATAGTGTAACATATCTGTTAAATTATCTGAAAGAACGTCAATATTGTCTGTTATAGAAAAAAAGGTATTCCATTCAATGGATAACAACATATTATTTAAAAGTTCATAGTTTCCTTCGTCAAATAACCGCACTTTCCTCTTAATATGATTTCTCTTTGGATATGAAAAATTAAATGAACCATACACAACGCCATGATCGAGGTTGTCTATAGGTGGGAGTACACCAACATCAAAAAAATAGCCAGGCGAGTCTGTAAAAATCAGATCAAGTAAATTGTTATTTCTTGTGGGTGTGTCTATTAACTGATGCATATTAAAAGTGTCCACTAAATTAACAAGTTTTAAACCGAGTTGACTATCTTTGTGGTCGGACAACCAGTGAGTACATCTATCATTAAAATCTCCAAGTAAAATGACAGAGGAGTTTAAACCAGTGGTGGCTACAGACAGAGAATCCTCAAGGGAACTAATAAAATTATCAATTTGAATAGAAGATTGACTAGGACTTCTATAACACACGCCGACTAATATACGCTTATGATTAGATGTGATCTCAGCCCATAACATCTCAGTATCTGCTGTTTCTAAATCATAACGTCTGACACACGCAAGTGATGAACGGACATATAACGCTACACCACCACCTTGTCTGTTTCTATCTAGTCTAAAAACCGAATAATTATTAAATTCCACATCTACATCCGGAATTTTACTGTCTAAATGGGATTCGCTAATACCAATCACATCAAATTCATGTAAAGAACATAATTCTAAATAAAGTTCTTCTAGTCTTCCAGATTTAAGAATACTTCTGGCATTAACATGACAAAATCGCAGTGCTTTTATTACACCATCAGGACCAGGGTTAGTGTGAACATCTCCACATAACAACAACAGTAGAATAATACAAAGGGCATGTGATGACATCGAGCAGATATATATAAACAGTGAGATCAGACGTGATATATTACATGAATGAATAGAGAATGACATGCCGCGACACAGCCTATTATACCAGCAGCCAATTACCGCCCGCCACTGAGTTATACCAATCATGGCGGCTCAAATAACCTGACACAATGCACTGAGAGAGGGTCATTAAAACAGTCAAATGTATACATTATGAACACAAATCAGTTTATATAATTCACAAGCAACACAACAAACTAAGCGGTCTAAAAAATATTAATGACATCAAACATGTTGAAGTTGGTTGCGTGTATATTGGACCTAGAGATGTGTTTTTATTTATATATAATAATATAATTGTGACTCAAAACACAACAACATGATTAGATTTTCATATTACTGTCTTAGATTTTATGCAACACAGCTATAAAATTTCAATTGTTCCATCACTGCTAATACATCCATCCTCATAGGGAGGGCAAAGTTAGAAAATTTTAAGATGATCAATATTAATTCTGAAGGATATTCATTCTGACTGTATACTTCTACCTCGCTTATTATTATAAGTAATAATAAGTATTATATATTATAAGTATTATTAGTTTCAGTACTGATGTTGATGAGATAGCTAATTTGTACCAGCATTTTGGACGGCGTTATGACACTATGGAGGTCACTCAATATTATATATTTTGCTCAATTTAATAGTTGGTGATGTATTTTCTGAGCAGTCAGGGAAAAATCAGGGGAATGTGTGGGAACAATAATTAAGTGTATTCAATTGTTAGGCTGGAATATACATAAATATATACAATAATTGTATACATCTGCAATTGTAAAAAAACATTTTTGATATCAAATACGTTGACATAAATTTAGTTATGCCATTGGTTGGCACATTAAGCATAGCAATGGATCTGAACGCATCTATATATCACAGCTGTACAAAGAAGTGTGGGCCTATAATATACACTACGCTCAAAAACACCCCCCAAATAGCTCCCAGAAACTCAAGAGTAGATGTAACAATGTTAAGTAGCAGGTGTCTAAATTGAGGTTTCGGTAAGTAAAGGGTAAAATAAACATGCTGTCCTGGGCTGTTTACATGTGAACCACATGGTGGAGACGGTACTGCGACAAGTACTAATTGTCATACAGGACGTCCCCAAGTTCTGGAAGCCTGTGTGAGTCGGTTCTGGAAAACAGCCCAGGAATGTGAATGTATATCAAAGTAAGGATCCTGATTGGTGGAAACGTCATTTCACCACAGGAAGTGACCGCGCCCGTCGGGAAACGCTATAAAGGAAGGCGCCCACAGCCTTCGTGAGAAAATTCAGAGGAAATTGAGAGAGAAATTGGGGAGAATTCTAACAGAGACGTTTTGGGTTTGGACAAGTTTAGTGGGAGTTGCTTCGGTATCTAACACCTTGTAGATCACTGAAGCAACAGCAAAATTATCAACAAATTACACAACGAGATATAAGTACTAACATTGTGTACTGAGAAATTGAATGTTTTACGCTTAATATATATTTTATATATATTCAAGACTTTATTATTTTATCCACGAGTGTTGTGTTTGCCGTGCCAGAACATTGGGACACGCGACGATAGCGTGTCAACGTATATAAGACTCGTTTACATTGGTGCGTATGACCAGGATTGTGTCAACGCAGAGACCTTTTTACATTGGTGCCGTGACCAGGATTTGTGTCACGGATACAACCCGTTTACATTGGTGCCATCTGACAGGATTTTAATTTGAAAAAGCAAATTAAATCAATTCAAGAACCTGGTTGAACAACTTGGAAAGTTACAAAAGTGACTGGACAGTGGCACGGCAAAACGGCAGAACAAAGATCAGTGGATAAATACTAGTTAATGTAGTGGTTGCTATCAGAAGCCGCTACTGTTATCAAGACGGGGATAAATAAACGGGATCCAGAGGGAATCAGTATCCAGACGGAGTGGGGCGTTTGCCAGGACTGACGGGAATGCACAGGACAGACACGGAGTTGGGCGTTTGCCAGGACAGACGGGACCCAGAGGACAACAGACGGAGCAGGATCGACAAGATCTAGACAGAAGCTACATAACGTTGGGATAGTTGGCTACACACATACATGTAGTCGGAGGTCAGTTATTTTCTAGGCTGCTGTAGTTAATGTTCATTGATCTTTATATTTTTGAGAAGCTTTTGGCTGATCCATTGGAAAAACAAAAATAGAATTATTCCAGTTAACTGGTATCTCTGGTCTCCCGGGGAAAACACATTTTGACAATGCAATCCAAAAAATTGAAAAGGGGGACTAAAGTTCTATACAACAGCATTGTAATCAAGACAGGGTTAAAATGGGAAGATAATCGGGACTACCAGTGACAAATATTACAGCTGAGAATAATAAGAAGACAATACTCATTAGGGTCCAGTGTACTGTGGGACTTACGGTCGGGCATAAAAAGACGCAAACAAGCTGGGGGAGGTACTTGTGTGTACAGAGACTGTTTACTATTGAGTATACAGTGACGGGGGGAGGTGATAAGGCAGTAGGCCTATGATGAGCGGGTCAAATAACTGCGCCCCAGTAAATAAGCAGCAATCAAAGGATTAATTAGGCAGTTCAGAAATTATGTGGAAACATATAAGGCGAACTGAAGAGGTGAATATGGAGGAGATTCTGGGGATAATCCGCCAGTATCTCACAGCCATAAATCAGAGACGATCCATTGAACGAGGACGTAAATAATGTTGAGAAATACCATTATTAGGACAAGTCACTCAGAATGGTCATTTCCGGTAGTGTAACTGAGAAATCAGATTGGTTAATCATTTTTGTGATTTTCGAAATTAATTAGTTACTGGTTATGATCCACCAGTAAAGGACAGCCATAACTCAGAGACGAGCCATTGAACGAGGACGTAAATAATGTTGAGAAAATAATATTATTAGAACACGTCACTCAGAATGGTCGTTTCTGGTATTGTTAATTGAGAAATCAAATTGGTCAAATCAAGAAGATTTTGTGTTAATTTTCGAAATTAAATAAATATATTCAAGGATTTGTATTGATTTTCAGAAATTAAATAATTAATTGCAAGGGGCTAAATGTATTATTCGGATTTTTTTTTTTACTCAAAAATACAGTATTAATGGTAGAAAAAAAAATACAATCAAAATTTAATTTGGGGTTAAGGAATATTACATGATATTAGTGCGTATAAGAAATGTAAGAAGACACAGTGCAGACATGGTTAGACGGTGGCCTGTATCACAAGTTAGTAAAAATAAGTATGTTCAGCTCAAAGTAGCTGTAACGCGTGATAAGACGCAGGGCAACATTTGCTAACATGTCTGACCGTAAATCCGAAGACAATCTCCCCGTGCTCATGTTGAGCTAAGATAATCTGAATGTTACATTTCAGATATAGCGGAGATGAAAGGTGAATATGAATGATTATTGAGAATTATGTAAGCATAATTAAAAATTGGGAAAACGCGAATTGCTAAAGAACGAGGTTCATAAAGGGAGAGAAATTTGTTTTTTAAAAAAAGTAGATAAACGTAAACAACAACGCCGCGACAGCGAATAAGGTGAGGTAGATAATGCAGATATCAGTAGTAGGTTTAACGCTGATATGGGATTAAATGTTGATAATATTCATGAGAAGAATTTATCAATGAAGGAACGGTGCTCTCTCCTGATCAGGGAGATGCAAATATCAGTAGTAGGTTTAACGCTGATATGGGATTAAATTTGATAAATTTCAAGAGAAAGAAATTATCAATGCGGTAACAAGGAGGATATTAGAGGAGTTAAAAAGTTGATAAATTTCAAGAGAAGAAATTATCAATGCGGTAACAGAGATCGCCCGGGGTTTGAGGATATGGTACAGATATCAGTAGATGTGCACGCTGATATTAACGCTTGATAAAATTCAGGAGAAGAATTTATCAAGGAGCATAAGCGTGATAAATTTATGGACAAGAATTTATCAATAAGCAGTTGCTGATGTAGCGGAGTTTACCCCTTGTTGAGGGGAAGATATCAGCTTATGTGTAAGTTGGTACATGTGGAAGATGAGGTGTTGATAATAGTGAAGAGAAATACAAATTATCACAAGTATACCATCATCGGGGGGATATCAGTAGAAAGTTACGCTGATATGTGACTGAAGTTGATAACTTCAGGAGAAGAAGTTATCAACACATGAGATAGCATAAATGGGTTTATTTTAAGAGAGAAAAAAAGTAAACCAACGTACGAGCATCAGGTAAGAAAAAATGTTATTGTGTTACAGTGCCAGAGCTTTGCTAACTCATGGCGGCTGGAGGCATAATAACATTGGTGGCTGCAATGGATATGGGTAGTGATTACAGTAGAACCCATTGTTTTAACGGCTATATGTTGTTGGCAATAAACGCTATCAGACTACAGTTCGTCCAGCTGTTTCGTATGGTAAACTAAACATGTCATGCCATGCTTTCGCTGACCAAATGACTTTAGCACGTTATTACTATCACGAATCAGAATATCATTTAAAATCTATAGGCAAGCTGGTCCATTTGAATAAATTTACGGGTGACATTGTGTGGGGACCGCTCGACGAATTAGGTGACGACATAGATCTAATAGATGAAATAAATAGACTACCAAAATTAAATGACATAGATGACATTCCCTTAAGACAATTGATAGAGAAGTTACATCAGTCTAAGATTGTAACTATGACACCAGTACAGAAACGCCACAGGTATGTTACCTTTACACTGGGAGGATTGATGATTTTGTTAATGACCGGGGTAGGTGCAGTGGACATAGTATACTGGAGATACTCTGGGATATTAATAAATTGTTTCAAAAAATTAAAAAAACGCAGCCTAGTATTTATAACACCTGCAAGTGCCCAAACATCAAGTGGTGAGAACACGGAGGTGTTGGCGCTGTCTGAGACGGTCAGAGGTCCAATCAGACTGTCTTCCTGATGACTGGATGGTAGTGCACGTGTGTAGGAGACGTCCTACAAGATACATTGATAATCGTGAGATTATATTGACTGTATATAAACTATGTTCCAGAGGCAGAGAATGCTGAGAAGTATATTTAAAATGTAAATTGTAAGTAAAGCATCATATATGATTTTAGAGTGTATTCCACTAAAGACATTGTTCAAGAGAAGAGGATGACAATACATATACATTGTTTAAGTAAAAAAAATATATATTTGTATAAGAAAAATATAGGTGGAAGATGTGCGCACCTCCGAAACTTATATTTTTATTTTTTATATGATTTTACTAATCATAGGGATTTTAAGGGATTGAAATATGGAATTCAAGCGTGTAAACAAGTTGGATTCCATAGGGGGAGGTATGTAACAATGTTAAGTAGCAGGTGTCTAAATTGAGGTTTCGGAAAGTAAAGGGTAAAATAAACATGCTGTCCTGGGCTGTTTACATGTGAACCACATGGTGGAGACGGTACTGCGACAAGTACTAATTGTCATACAGGACGTCCCCAAGTTCTGGAAGCCTGTGTGAGTCGGTTCTGGAAAACAGCCCAGGAATGTGAATGTATATCAAAGTAAGGATCCTGATTGGTGGAAACGTCATTTCACCACAGGAAGTGACCGCGCCCGTCGGGAAACGCTATAAAGGAAGGCACCCACAGCCTTCGTGAGAAAATTCAGAGGAAATTGAGAGAGAAATTGGGGAGAATTCTAACAGAGACGTTTCGGGTTTGGACAAGTTTAGTGGGAGTTGCTTCGGTATCTAACACCTTGTAGATCACTGAAGCAACAGCAAAATTATCAACAAATTACACAACGAGATATAAGTACTAACATTGTGTACTGAGAAATTGAATGTTTTACGCTTAATATATATTTTATATATATTCAAGACTTTATTATTTTATCCACGAGTGTTGTGTTTGCCGTGCCAGAACATTGGGACACGCGACGATAGCGTGTCAACGTATATAAGACTCTTTACATTGGTGCGTATGACCAGGATTGTGTCAACGCAGAGACCTTTTTACATTGGTGCCGTGACCAGGATTTGTGTCACGGATAAAACCCGTTTACATAGAGTAGGTTAACCCTTCCAGTGTGGGACAAATGCGTTCATATCTCAAATAAAGCACCGACTGTAAATTATTTGTCCTAACTGGTTCACTTTTAAACGCCTATTTGATGTTGACATTTGCATCACAAATGCAAGCTTCAAATGAATAATACATGTCAAAGAATGATGCAGCACGAAAAGAGTTACCAAGTGACAACCTTAGTATTTTAGATCCAGGTCTTCATCGCTACTCATCACCACAGTAGCTGTTAATAGTGGTTAGTCCTCTCATCACTATTATTTTTATGTCGGAATAACGACCTGTCGGAATAAAGACCTCTCGGACTATCGACCCTGTTTGTCGGACTATCGACCTGTCGGAATAGCGACCTGTTTGTCGGACTATCAACCTGTCGGAATAACGACCTGTTTGTCGCAATATCGACCTGTCGGAATAACGACCTGTCGGAATATTGACCTGTCGGAATAACGACCTGTCGGAATAACGACCTGTTTGTCGGAATATCGACCTGTCGGAACAACGACCTGTCGGAATATCGAGCTGTCGGAATAACGACCTGTCGGAATAACGACCCGGACCCGTTTGTTATTGCTAGTGCATGATAAATATCAAAACTATATTTTAAAATCTATTGATATTTAATAATAAATAATACTGTTGTGCGAGACAATAATGTCTGCCTGTACACCATCGACATAAAATAACACTTTGCAATTTATATTTTGACACTATATGTATGTTTCATACGAAAAACAGTTGACATCATGTTCATTTGATCTAAAAAAGACGTGTCTTGAGGCTTGTAGAAAGGTATTAAAACCATTATTTTACATTCTGTGTTAAAACACTAAAATAACTGCAGATCATCTAATAGACCTACTGACTGCTAAATGAATTATATATACATAATGAAAATCCTTTAACCCTCTGAAACCAATATTCATACTCCCGCCCTTCTGGAATACATATTACCACTGTATGGTGAAGGTCCAAGGGCTAAAGTACAAGTGGGAAAGCCCTGGGTAGATGATTGATGGGGGGCGGGCTTGAGCCCTGTGACCTAGACCAGCCCTCAGTGGATGGGTGTAACCTGATACAGTTTGGTCAAAACGTTAAAACAATAATAAAACAACGTTGTGGTTTTGCTAGCATTGCCAACGTTAAAACAACTATATAACAATGTTGCCAGCATTAAAAGCGTTTAAACAACCATAAACCGATCGTATATTACATGAATATATGGGGGTGTGGCACCGTGGGACCCCTATCACTACTCCGGGAACTTTAAGTTCCCAATTTTCAAGTTCCGGGAACTTCAAGTTCCGAATTTTCCGAAAAAAAAGTAAACAAAAAAAATGTTTTTTTCCTATTTCAACAAAAAACATTTTAGATAGATCTACTGCCTTTTGCCTTTCTACGCATTATAGTATTGCCAAGCTGCGCGCATGAATGGAATTAAATGTGGTTTTCTAGACTAGGCCACCGGGTAGTTATTCCGACAGGTCGTTATTCCGACAGCTCGATATTCCGACAGGTCGTTGTTCCGACAGGTCGATATTCCGACAAACAGGTCGTTATTCCGACAGGTCGTTATTCCGACAGGTCGATATTCCGACAGGTCGCTATTCCGACAGGTCGATATTCCGACAAACAGGTCGTTATTCCGACAGGTCGATAGTCCGACAAACAAGTCGCTATTCCGACAGGTCGATAGTCCGACAAACAGGGTCGATATTCCGAAATGTCTATATTCCGACAGGTCGTTATTATAACATAAAAATAATAGTGATGAGAGGATTAACCACTATTAACAGCTACTGTGGTGATGAGTAACGATGAAGACCTATATCTAAAATACTAATGTTGTTACTTGTTAACTCTTTTCGTGCTGCATCATTCTTTGACATGTATTATTCATTAGAAGCTTGCATTTGTGATGCAAATGTCAACATCAAATAGGCGTTTAAAAGTGAACCAGTTAGGACTAATAATTTACATTTAATGTGCCAACCAATGGCATAACTGAATTTATGTCAACGTATTTGATATCAAAAATGTTTTTTTTACAATTGCAGATGTATACAATTATTGTATATATTTATGTATATTCCAGCCTAACAATTAAATACACTTAATTATTGTTCCCACACATTCCCCTGATTTTTCCCTGACTGCTCAGAAAATACATCACCAACTATTAAATTGAGCAAAATATTATTGAGCGACCTCCACAGTGCTCTAACGCCGTGCAAACTGCTGGTACAAATTAGCTATCTCATCAACATCAGTACTAATAATACTTAAAATAAATAATACTTATTATTACTTATAATAATAATCGAGGTGGAAGTATACAGTCAGAATGAATATCTTTCAGAACTAATATTGATCATCTTAAAATTTCCTAACTTTGCCCTCCCTATGAGGATTGATGCATTAGCAATGATGGAACAATTGAAGTTTTATAGCTGTGTTGCGTAAAATCTAAGACAGTAATATGAAAATCTAATCATGTTGATGTGTCTTGAGTCACAATTACATTATTATATTTAAATAAAAACACATCTCTAGGTCCAATATACGCGCAACCAACTTCAACATGTTTGATAAAACATGATATCGAACAACAAATACTATAATATTTTTATTATAAATACTATTACTTATTATCTCATGTTCGTGGCGCCAGGATAGCTCATTGGTCGCGTGGTGGACTCGAGAGTCCGGGGGTACCTGGTTCGAGTCCCGCTGCGGCCGAAATCTTTCCTTGGTGTACACATATGCAGTTACCCAAACTGTTCAAATTCGTGGTATAATAATAGCAACCAAACATATAACCGATTCGCGCTGCCTAAAAAAACGTACACACACAAAAAAAAAGAAATAAAAAATGTCAATGTTGACATGTGAACGGTCAATAAAACCTTTCAAAAAAAACTTTCGTCCTGGCTGGAAACCGGCTCTTATAAACAAATGAAAATATAAGCTCTTAATTTCGACGTCTGATTCAACTCTTTTGCTTAGATAGTACGATTTTAGAATATTCACTGCCCTTAAGCAACTAATATATATTTTAAAATCGTTTATAAAAACCGTAGGAAAATGCTATTAAGTGTTATTAGTTGGCAAGTTATGACGTGGGCTTGTTATGAACAGCGGCCATTTTGATTTATCTAATATGGCTGATACACAGGAACTCCAAAGACTGGCTCTGGTAGCCAATCTTATGGATAGGTCGTTATCAATGCCTGATACAGACGATTGTGTTGCTGATCTGCGTCGTTTAAACCGGTATCACGTCGTATATTTATTGACGAAATAACTTTTAGATATATTTTTGTGTTATAAATAATTTCCAAATCAATTTCAAAACATCATAAATCAATTCTAATTATTCGAAAACCATAGAAAAGTGGTATCACATGCGTCTCTACGTCTATTAGTTTACAAGTTATGAAATGACCCTAATTTGAAGGGCGGCCATCTTGGATTTGTCAAATAAAGCGCCCACGGCGCGAGTTCAGCTTGGCTCCCGCGATAAATCAGAAGTATTATGCCCTTGGCCATACGTGGTCCAAATTTAGTGCTTTTGGGACGATTTTAACAATTCGGGGGTAAATATGAGTTAAGCCCCCTGACTAATTTGAATACTTATGCTATGGGTCTAACGCCATTATAAATATTTTATATTTTATAATATTTTAAATTTTTCAGTGCCGAGACTGACTTTAGACGTCAAATTCTGACGTATAAAGTCGGTCTCAACGCTGAATTTTTTGTCTTATTATTGGATGACATGTATCAGACAGTTTAATTTGGCATCACATGTTCTTATGCAGATACATTTAAACAGTGTCACTGGTTAAAATAGTGATTTTACCATTTTTGTATGAAAAACACGCAAAATGTTATATTCTGAGAAAATGCAGCGTCTGAGGCATTTAAGAAATGGAGTTTCAGAATCAACATTAAATTCTGAGTTAGAAACACTCTTTAAACCTTTTGGGCCCAGACAAGTAATTAAAAGTGGTTCATCTCACAGACTAGTTCCTTGATGTAAATTATAATTCACATTATAATTTACATGAAGGAACTGTCGGAATAACGACCTGTTGGAATATGTACATGTCGGAATATAGATCTGTCGGAATAACAACCTGTCGGAATATCGACCTGTCGGAATATAGACCTGTCGAAATATAGACCTGTCGGAATAACGACCTGTCGGAATATCGACCTGTCGGAATATCGACCTGTCGGAAAATAGACCTGTCGGAATATAGACCTGTCGGAATATCGACCTGTCGGAATATAGACCTGTCGGAATAACGAACTGACCCCGGATGAATAGGAACAAGAGTTTAATTCTGGACACAGACGCCATTATGTCATACACAAACAAATACGTGTGAGCAAGTGCAAAACTATTACTTTTGTACAGAGTGATCGATGCACACATTTACCGAATGCTTCCAAGTTCCAACAATGGGAATTAATTAATGAAAGGAGTTTTAGGCCACATTTGCCTTGTACACATATAGGTTAAACTGGGCTAGGGGATGAAATTAATTAAATGACACTTCCGTCCAGACACAGCATTCGAAACTCGAGCCCTGACGGTCTCAGGAGGCCAAGCTCTCGACAATACTGAATCTCTGCGAGACTTTTGTTTCTTTGATACCTAAATGTCTGATCTCAAACAATGGGACCTCACCAACAATTGGTTTTGCCACGAAGATGCTGTCTACTTGCAGATAATATTTACCTATACAGAGCCCATCTTGTGACATCCCACGACACAGTAAACGCGCCAAGTTAACTCATTGTTGGTTTGATATTGGCCCATGCTGACTCAATGATATTGAACCAATGTTGGTTTATTGATGGCACGCCGTCTACGACGACAGTCCAACATTGGCCTAACATTGGTTCAATGCATCGTGTTTGCTGGGTGGGAGAGTGCAGTTATAAGTGACCACCACGACAAATACGTCAGTGCAGGTGCAGGTGCCTTTATAGAGACATTCATGAGACAGCAAAGCGTAAGTTAAATTGTTGAATTTTGTGCTAGACTTACTAACAAAGGGGTTACAATACCTGCATAGATAATCATGATTAGATGTGATTATATTGATATTGGTTGTTGAATACTTGAGATGTTCCCTATGCTAGAAGCAGTAGCCTTATGGGTATAATAAATTACAGAGTTGCCCAATGGACCGGAAACAAAATCCTAAGGACTTTTGTCAACTTTTATAGCAACACCTTGATAGCACGCAAAATCATAATCTTAATAGGGTAAATCCGAATTCTGATCCGAATTTAGCGGATTTTATGAAAAAAACACGATAAATTTTGTTTCACAAAAAAATGGTTTTTTTCCTGGAATACTGGAGATGGTCCCTGAGATAGTCGTAGTCATAGTCGTAGAACTACAAGGTTCGGATAAGTCTCCTTAAGGGATTTAATTATCAATGCTTACGAAATGCTCAAGTGATTTATAATAAGATCTCACACAAATAATTACTTAAAATGTAAGCGGAATCGGAGATAGGCCTACATTTATCAAAAGGCCCGAGCAGACTGTTTACTGGGCTAGCTAGCCAAAAAAATTAACAATTGATCATTACAAATATATTTTAATGTTTCTGGTGGAGTCTACCTCTTATTTTTGTATATATATATTTATTATTACTATCATTTTTAAAAACATCGGTTGATTTATTATCATTATTATCGCTAATGTTAACTGAATGACAGGCAACCCTAGCCCTGTAGATTTTTTTAATAATCACTATACTGTCAAGGTCCGAGTTGGCTGTAGTGCGAGCTGACCCGGATCCCCACGTAAGTCTCAGGCCAATGTCTCAGGCTGTAAGTGTCAATTTCGGGAATAGACTTGTGGTTTGTGTCAGACTGTAGTACAAAAATCTAAGCTAAGACTAGCTACTAATAGTAGTAGGCCTACTAGTCTACTACTATAGGCCTAGCCTTACGGGATTTAATTAGCAATGCCTACGAAATTATCTAGTAATTTATAATAAGGTCTCACGCAATTAATTAGACTACTTTAAATGTAAGCAAGATCAGAAATATCATGTGATCACGATGTTTCAGATCAATTGACATTTATCGCAAGGCCCGGGCAGCCCGTTTACAGGGCTAGCTTTTTGTGTAAACTCTGCCACAGTCTTGCCCAGAATGCACTGCGCATCACATCATGTCAGCCCAAGGGGCCCCCCAGAGATAGGCAATACAGTATGTCGCGGCTGAGGCCGCGACAATAATATAATAACAAACAGTAATGATAATATAATACAAAAATAATAGGGATAATATTTGAACTTCGACTGTTATCTGATAACACACACAAACATATTTCTTATGTTGTTTTTCGCTAAGGTTTCGAATGTTTTAGCAGAATGTTATAAATGAAAACGTCAAATCATTATTCAGCTGAATGTCCCGTGTGTCCCATGGGTGCTGTGATACTCCTCCATAACCTGATAACACTGCTGTGCAAAGCTAAAAGGCAGTATTTGCTTAAATTACAAGTAAGCAAATAACGTAAGGTGCCCTTATTCAGTCATACTTTTCACAATTTCAAATATCCCTAGTTCACAGTGCATTAGCAACGAAAACAAATGTTTTTAAATTGAAATTTTCATCATTGTATCAACATTTCTTTCGAAAATGAGAGAAAATGGTAAAAAGAGAAAAAATTATGAACGTTTGTAAAAAATAAATCTGTTGTGACTGAATAGGGACCTGGTGTCCCAAATAAGTCATAGTTGGCGACCTAAAGTGGTCATGGTGTCTTAATTCGGTCAGTGTACATATTTTAACTTTATTATTGACAATAATAATATTGTATCACAAATACACACGATGAAGGAGCCACCCTTTACTTTCTAGCGGAGGGGGGATGGAGTTTTTTATTCGGACCAATTTATTTATTTCACTTACAATCTTTCAGACTTTCACACTCAAAAGCAAAATATATCTTTCCATTTGTGTGTGGAGACAAATATTTATTTCACTTCCTTAAAACTTTTCTGTCTATAAATTTAGATGCCAAATTAGGCCTAGTATTGATTTTCCGGTGCGCTCTGCTGCACACATTTAAGGGTCAGTCAATCAAAATTGCACTAATGGCCATTAAAATGATGCTGAGGAGTTTATATAATTCTTTATTTTAAAATTAGTTTAAAGTTAAATATTTCTTTACAACATGTCCTTCAGACAATTATTTATTTCACGAACATTTAGCCTGAGAATATTTATTTAAAAGAATATTTCAGCTCCCCCTCCCCCTGCTAGTTGAATGGTGGCCCCCTAAAATTACAATTACTGTAGGCCTACAATGCTGTTGTGTCCGACTTAAGCAGGACTGTCATTGAATCCATATTTCCCCTGTTTTAGAATTAGCATATTTTTCGATGCACATCATGTTCTTCTACTGGAAATCAAACTTAAAGGAGTAACGTTAGTCCACTGTGTACGAACAGCGTCACACATATGTGGACCTAATCATTTGATTGGACTATACTTATAACTTATTTCTCGTATTGCTGTTGAATCTCTGCAGATTTAATTCGTGTCCCTGTCTCAAACTTTGGTGAGAATTGGCATGCATCTGTTGATATCTTAGATGTTGATTTTTCGAGTTTTTGTTATTCCACAGCCCAATAACTTTCTGATCTGAGGCAAACACGCTGGTCTCGGTCACGGAACCCCCCCCCCCCCCTGGAACAACAAAGTGTATCTTGTCATCTGTTACACCACAATAACCAAAACAAATTTTCTGTTTGTTTTTTTCATGGTTATACAGACCAATTTGTCATTGATGGATCGAATTCATATTTTGCAAAATCATTTAGGCCTTGACATAGAAGATTGGCGATAGGTTTTAAAATTTTCATTAACTTAATTGATTTCCCCTGATTAGGCCCATCATCAAACAATGCATCAATTAGCGGGCTAAAAAAACGATATGGTGGACGTGATACTTGTCAGCTGTGATCGAATATATTGTGATCGACATATAAGTAAGCCATAGCAAGATTTACAGATTTCGAAGTCAGCTATGATGGTTGTAAACGGTATTTTAACATAGTGGTCTCCTGCTTCTAATACACCAATGATTATGTATATATACATTTGATATGTATGATTAACTCTTCAAGCATGTAAACACATGCAGTTTAGCTTAGATTCGCGCCATTTTGAAATTTATCGCCATCTTTGTTAAGCTACTCATCTGAAATGTTTATCATACTGAAAATGTATCACAATACACATACTCACATGGTCATTATGATTAGAAAATTTCAATTTTTTTGGTACTGATTAACCTTATGGCCCATGGACTATTTGAGAAAACTCCATGTTGCGTACAGGCCTACACTGGGTAGTTATCAGCAACACGACTTTTCGCGTCTATCATCAGAAAAGTTGAGTTTTTAGCTAAGGCCTTTGCACAGCTTGAAGTGCCACAATTGGCGGACAACGTCTACACGAAATATTTAATATTCCAGTAGTTGTATACACGAAATATTTAATATTCCAACAGTTACAACTACTGAACAATCAGGGATGACAGACGGGGATACCACATAAGTAAGCCTATGGGATAAAAAAAAACACCGATTCCATGTCATTCAGTTCGCTGTCTGTTGAACCAAGGAGGTCTTTTTAACCTCCTTGCATGGTTAAACTGATACTCTGGTTGGCTACAAAGTTCTTCTAGCTGGTTTGAAGCTGATGTTTGTGGAGCTTGAGTATGTATTATCTCCTGATCAATTGCATTCAGATTGAACTTTCTGAATGACTCCTTTACGACAGATGCGGGGGCCCTGGTGCAGTGGTTAAAGCTGTCTTCTTGGAAAATCGGAGATCGCAGGTTCGATCCCAATTCTGGCCTTCAAGTTTCAAAGAAACAAAATGTTTCTTCTTCGTGTACTCGTAAAGATTCAATATTGTGGGGAACCTCCGTGACCGACAGGTAGCGTGCTCGGCATCAGGCCTTTCGAATCCTGTGTCTTGACGGCAGTGTCATCTCAGTCATCTCAACATCCTCAGGATGACTCAGTTTAGCCTTATTGACTTTTACACACAAGGTGGCCCAAAACCCCCGAAACACAGCGGGAATTCTAGTTTTGCTGACAAACTTGTCTCCCATTAGCATCCTAATTTGGCGTATATTCTTTGACTTTCATCTTCCCATAAATTCCGAGGTCCCACGGGTGAAGACATATCTATGTCTATAGAAGTAATTGTGTAGCCCTACTTGATTTATTTGGTTATAGGGTGGGACTGAATTAGGACGCCATGTGACTGAATTAGGCCCCTGTGACCGATTAAGGGACCTTTCAGTATTTATGGTGACCCAATTCGGTCAAAACAAGCTTTTATCGGGTCCCAATTCAGTCATATTTTTCAGCAGCGTTTTAAGTGAATAAAATGACTTCTCCCGGCTTCACGGCGCTAGTAGGCCTTCTGGCGATCTATTGAGAACTAATTAGTGTTCATATTGAGGTGTAATATCGATCACAAAGTATTTTTCTAAGGCGTGCAAGGGTACAATATTTTTGCTATGTATACGATTTGGTACGACCCATTTTCAAATGGCTATTTATATTAAATAAAATGTATATAAAAAGCTTTAAATGCCGGCATTATGCTGTAATATGGTCTTTGTTTTCGTTTCGTTGTTTATCTGTCTGCTAGAGGCGCCAAGCACGTGGTAAAGGGATCCTAAAGTTACTATGACCAAATTAGGGCTATGACCGAAATAGGGCACACTACGTTACACAATTAAGCAGATACTGTGCAGAGCCAAAAGACAGTATTTAAGTAAGCTGATACTGCTGTTTCGGCTTTTCTACTGTAGGGCTGTAGGCCTATCTCCAATTATGCAACAAACAAATTTAGCCCAATGCTGATTTTTATCTCAGTGCGGGACGATGACCTACGTGATGATTTAGGGGCTTTGTCAAGTTAAAAAAAATCCGAGAAAAACTCAGCGCAATGTGAGTAGCCTGGTTTAGCCGGGTAGGACTATCCGTAATTTGACCTGGAAATTTGTTTTCATGTTTGTTAAATTCCAACAAAGATTATGCAATCCTGAGTAGGACCAGCAATGAAGGTGGAATTTAACATATTTTAAAACTAATATTGCGTTATGGTACCTAGGTGTCGTATCCTTTTCTCATTTATTTGAACTTGGCAATTGCTGGGAAATGCTATCATTAAATTAATAAAATATTGATTGTGGGTTATGGTTGTTAGCCTCAAGAGCTAAAACCTGGTAGGCCTATATATTTACGCCTTCGCACCCTTAACATTTCGGCCCATCGAACCTTAATTCTTATAATCGAAGCTTCAGACGATCAACTATCAAACTTTCGGTATAAAAGGACATCCCCGTATCCAGGTATCAGTGTGTATGTGTGTGCGCAATGCCCAATATTTTCTCTCCCTATCGCATAACCACTGAAAACCTGCACCTGTCTCAAGCAAAATATAGGGGCCTATAAACCGTAGCAGGCATATATACTTTTTTTCACTGCAGGAATATATTATTTTAGGGGTCTAAAAGAGGCCATCCCATAATCCATAGGCATTAACTTGTAATAATGATAATAATACACTGCTTGCACGATTTTGCGCATAAGCAGGACTCCCAACTAAATAGTTTAGTTTTAATCACTGTGTGGCGTGTTGTAATAGAAGTGTGACAGGACTCCCAACTAAATAATTCAGCTTTTAGTCACTGTAGTGTGTAGCGTGTTGCTACTGGGAAAGGTGTATAATAATAAACTTATCTAGTGCCTTAATTATATTAAAAGGTTTTATTTAAAGGGAATCAATCAGGTAAAAATCATAAAAAAATCGGTGATTTTATTTTGGTTTCCTAATATGACCATATGATGTAAACATGTCCATAGACTAGAACTGCAAAAGTTTTTTAATTTTTGTGCTGCACATTTACCAGTTAATAGGCTAGATATAGAGACTAAATTCCCGATTTCTTATTTAGGATATATGTGACGCCGAGCCAGCGTTGGTTTAATGTTGTGCCGTCATCGCAAACGACGGGCCAACAGTATATCAACATTGGGTCAATGTTTCGTGTTTGCTAGCTTAAAGTTCTGGGAATAATTGTACTATTATTTTATCAATCTTTTCCTTATATATTCGCACAAACATGATCACACTGTTTAACTATCAATTTTGTCTCACTTAACAACATTTTTTAACATTTGTATTTAAAAAGTAATGATTGTCCAGGAAATCTAGCCTCAAAATTAGCTCAACCTGGAATAAATTGTTAACGAGGTATTTCGGCTTTTTATGGCTCAGAAGACCCTACACTCAAATTGCAGTGGTACACTATCCAGCGCTACCACTGAATTGATTCATGGGTTGGACAAATAACTGGCAAATTGCCAACGAATTTACACGTGATACCACCAGCCAATCAGCTCTCAGATATATGGAAATCTGAGATTGTGCAAAACTGTTTGTGATTGGCTGATAAATGTTATGACGTATGAAAGATGGCAGCCTCCATGCACCTGGCTGGTGTTTCACACGATGTTGAAGAGAAAATATGCGAATTATGGCCAATAAAACGCTTGAAAAGCTACCAAAGGGATGTTTTGAAACTAATTTTATACGATAGGCGTGATGTCCTAGTTTTCATGCCCACGGGCAGCGGGAAATCGCTTTGTTTTGAAGCTCTAACTGTAGCTGCGCCGTTTTTCCGAACGGAGTTCAACAGCACGTGCAGAAAAGTCAACAACACTGTCACCAGTCGCGATGTGAGAGCTATGCCTATGCAAGAAAACGAGGTACCGGTAGAGCTACATAATCCTGTGGTATTGGTGATATCTCCACTCGTTTCTCTGATTAAAAAACAAGTCTCTCACCTCAATGCCATACTACGAGTACGAGTACGACATAGACATGGTCACGGTGAGGCTGTGCGTGACACTGACAGTTACACTGTCACTGTCAGTAGTGTTACCGATACTCGCAGTCACTCTCTCACTGGCACAACTGGCACAACATTAGTTTCACCAGATCCGCCGCCACTAGCAATGTCAGCTATTGATCTGTGCGAGGAAGACTTCGACTATGATGTGCTACACAGTGGCCAATACAGGTTGGTTGATTTTAGTTTAAATTCAATTAGGGTGGATAAATAGGTGGGAGAGGGGGGGGGGCGTCTATCAGTATCATCATTACCATGATAAACACATGGTTACTTTCCATGACATTCACAATTTTTATGCATCAGACTAATTAATCAGTAGTATTGATTTTTACATTCATTTTTCCTCTATATTTTTTTAAACTGAAGCCCGAAGGCTAAAAGTGGAACCCATAGACCCTAGTCTATCAGGTGATTTGTCTTGTCTAGGCTAATCTATAACTGTTGAAATATAACGGTATTATAATGAGTCTTCCAAATTTACCTAGTTTTTAGTCAAATAGGAATATAATTTATATGTAGGGCCTATAGTTATGTAGCTGGGTCTGACTCTGGTTAGGCCTATATTATTAAATATATCTCATAAATGATTTATTTATAAAGCTCCTTCAGAGTGAAATAAAAAGAAGTCTAAAAAATTCAACAGTTAACCGATTTCAGGGGGTCGGGTGGTGCGAGTACAAATTACATATAGTGCACCCTCCTCCTTAGGCTTTTTTTTTAATTAGCACAGTTTTAAATTTGAAAGCCTTGGACAAAAATATCGTGGGCAAATCAGACAAGTTATAAATTTGTAAAGAAAAAAATTAGGGGCACGTTTTGTATCCCCTAATTCTTTTCTTGAAATAACCACACATCGTGTGGCCGCTTTACAGCCCGGTAACATGATACAGTGATTTAGTGAAGTACCAGTACGAGTGACTGTAATTAATTTTTGCAGTTATCTATTTGGAAATCCAGAGAGATACCTCCAAGACAAAAGAATACGCTCTTTTTTGAAAAGTCAAGACTTTGCTGATCGGGTGATTTGTCTGGTCTTTGATGAGGTCCACACAGCTGTCTCATGGTGAGATTTGTACATAATAACGCGCTGACCTGTGTCGGCCAGTGATTTTAAAGTAGCCATTTTGCCTAATTAATTACTGGATCACCCCATTATATTTGTATCCCATTTAATTTCGCGATTGGGCATTTTATTGCTTAGGGGGCCACCATTCAATTTCCAGGGGAGGGGGCTGGAGTTTTTTTTGAAATAAATAATTTCGGGTGGACTTTGTGTGAAATAAATATTTTACTTCAAGAACTGTTCTATATAAACATGTGATAAAATGTGAAATTTTAAGCCCGCCGCCGAGCCCGGTTGAAATAAATAATTTGTCCGCGACAAAAACACCAACCCCCCCCCCCCTGGATATTGAATGGTGGCCCCCTTATGGTTATTGAATATTTATGGTTGCTATGTAACACTTCTGCTCAGGGGAAATTTTGTTTGAAAATTATTGATTAGAGATTTTTTGGTTCAATCTCAGACCTGCTGACTCCCGCATCATCCTTATCATTCATGTATAAATATTTTGCTAAGCAATATGAAATTTGATTAGCAAATAGCCTGAATTGCATAGATTTTCGCTACGCGATACTAAACAAAATGTTCCCTGCTGCAATGAAATGACTTGCTGTCAGACTTGTCAGGGGTGCAAATTCAACTATAAGTTTCACTAGTCCAGAGCAAAATTCAACTAGCCCTTACCATCATTTAACATCCATTTTTAAGGAAAATACACTAGCCCTTACAAGGTTCCTGCAGGTCACTCTTCTTACAAATAATGACTTTTGATGACTTTTTCATTTAAAATGCAAAATAACAGCTAGTCCTGGAAGCATACTGCATGCACCTTCTGAAAATAATGCTAGGTGACACTGACTTTAACACTAGCAGAAAACCAGTAGTTTTTGTTAGGACTGGCTGGTTGAAGAACGTACACCGAGTTCATATAATAGCTGATTTTCTTTTTTTTAATGATTTATAATGACTAACAATCAAATTTGATGACTTTTTAAGGACTTTAAGGCATATTTTTCAATTTAATGACTTTTAATGACCCGCTGGAACCTTGTCAAGCAATATTCCACTAACCTCGGGCTACCGAGCTAGTGCGAATTTGCATCCCTGCTTGTGCTCGCTAAATTTTATGGATGGTAAAATCTCCTGGGACCTATTTGGCTTATTATTTTGGTCACCAACTTGTTAATAGGGTGTGCAGTGTTTTATTTTTAACTACTGTGACCCAGTTCGTTTGGTAGAATAACATTATAAAACCCGGAAATCACCCCTAAATTTTATAATAAATTCAAAAGTACACTGGAATTCAGGTTTTATTTTTCTTATCTGATCTTAAAATTATCAAGAACACCTTTTCTGACTTTAAACCACGACAAACTGTTCTTTAAGAAGAGATGGGATTTTTATTTATCGAGCTGTTGTGTTATCGATCAGATCTGATGTTATCACGTCGTGATGTATCATATCTGTCGTAAAAAAATAATAAAATATTAAATGTTAATTTAATAATAATTCATGTTACTAGGCAGAACTATGATAAATTAAATTCGAAATATTATTTTTCAGTTATGTAGGATCTCAATACTTTTTTATCCTGATAATAACCATTAATTATGAAACCGAGCATTTTAAATGTTCTAGTTATTACTAAACATGCTAAAGTGGGTGTAGACCTATACATAAAAAATAGTGTTTCTTGAGTTACATCAATTGAGGAAGATAAAAGATGAATAAGCCCATTTATCATGTTTATTGCAAAAATCATAAGCCTATATCAGTAATTTGCCTGTGTTTTAACAGGGGACTAGCGAGATCAAATGAAGAGGCGTTTAGACACTATTTTGCAAGAGTTGGCGATTTGAGGGCACTCTTTCCATCAGCCCCTGTCCTATGCCTTACAGCAACAGCAAGTAAACTAACCCAATTCAAAGTTAAGGAACTTATGCTTCTCAAAAATCCTGTGATACACAGTGAAAGTGCAGACAGACCCAATATACGGTTCTGTATTAGGCGAGTTCCAGAGGGACCAGATGCTATTATGTGGTTGGCCAAGCTGCTAAAAAAGTGTAAAGAAGACAAAGAGAGTATACCAAGGACAATTATATATTGTCGTCGCATACAGGATTGCTCAGAATTATATCTGTATCTTGAAAAAGAAGTTGGTGTTAATTCATCAGTGTTGCAAGAGAGACTATTTGACATGATTCATTCAAAGACACCTCGTCATATCCAGACATCAATACTAGAATCTCTTTCAAATAATGACTCGCCACTGCGTTGCCTCATATCTACAAAAGTGACTGGTATGGGTATGGATATTCTGTGTTCGAATGTTGTTCACTATGGACCCCCTTCCTCTATAGATGATTATGTCCAACAAATAGGAAGGGCTGGGAGGAATGGTGAACAGGCACATGCCATAATGACATTTCACGGTAGACAAGCAAGTGTGTGTGATCCTGCTATGTTTAAGATATTGAATAATTGCAATCCGAAAAAATTAACCAAAACCTGCTATAGAGAGCTTGTTTTATCTGAATTTGGAGGTACAAGTGGAAAACGAAGTGGTGAAAAGCACACTTGTTGTGATGTGTGTGCAGGAGTATGTGAGTGTGATAACTGTAGTGATACAATATCAGGTTTTGAAAAATATTCTGAAGATTTGTTAGAGGATAGTGAAGAATTGACAATTACTGTAAGACATCCTACAAGTGAAGAAATGGTCAAACTCAAGGTGGATCTTTTTTTGTTGAAAGATAGACTGGATCGTGGTAGTATGATGATACAGTCGACCTACATGAAACCTGAAATAATTCATGGATTGTCTGAGGCAGTGATTAAAAACATTTTGGATAATGTACACACAATATGTTCCATAGATGACTTGTCTGGGTGTTGTGGGCTCTCAAATGAACGAACTGCATTGGAAGTAGCAGAAATTATGGCAAATATTTTCAATGATTTTGACACAATGGAAATTCTATTGCAATGTGACCAGTGATTTCTATTAATCACTATGTTAATCATCAAGTACAGTTATAAGAAATAAAAACATATTGAAATATACTTGAATAAACTTGAAAGTTTCCAGTCACCTTAATATTAAAATTTACATTTCTGGTGGGGGTTATACTTATTCTCCAATATGGCCCATTAGGAATATAATATAAATCATTCTCAACTCAGAGGTTCAACAAAAATATTTAATTGTGAATATAGGTACATAACATGCATAATAAATGATTATCACAATTACATCACAGCTGGATGCATTTGCATCTACCTAATAAGTGCTCAGCAAATGATTTGAAATATGATAACAATGTTGAAATTTATATTCCATGTTATGTATAGTATCTCTAACATATCAAGCTTAATTTTGGTAATTTGAAAAGATATGAGATAAAATAATGCTTGTTGTGCTATATTAACATTATCATTTCAACGTACGGAACATTGGTTTTAAAACATTATTTCCTAATTCATTTTTTTACATATTCAATATAATATTGCAGGCAAACATAATTAAAATTTGCCTCACTTTGAAACTGGTGAAAATGTCTGTACAAAACCTAAATGTCGAAATACTACAATGTTTAGTTTAGTAAAAAGGGTAAATAGCTGTCATGTTCACAAGCAGTAAAAATAAAATGTGGCGTTTTACAAACATGTAGTTAGTCAGTTTATTCAACATTGTTCAACAGTTAGTCAAATGTAGTCTGGACTTCATGATTGAAAAAATAAATTTCAATTACTTTGTTTAAACTCCTCTAAACTTAACAAGCCATAATAATTCCCGGTATAATGATATATGTAGGCCTGCATACATCACATGAAAACGGGAAGCAATGCATTTTCTCCTGTTTTTGTGATTGTATACACTTAGCATATATATCTATATCTAGAAATGTCGCATCAAATAATATTGAAACAATTATATAAAATTGATTTACCGTAGGTACATTAAAGATTACAACACAAATTACATTTATGTTTGCTCAAGCTAGTGAGCAACTAATATACAATGCTAATACTTCTTATTTTATTCACACAGTTTGTGTTGTGTCTTGATGTGGGGCGAACATCTACAGCATTGACCCTACATTGGGCCACATCACACAGCACCATAATTTGGCTAGATGAGAAAAGTTAAATATTTCATTCTACAAATTTTGACAAAGCGATACCTAAATGCTCATAATCTAGAAGTGACAATTTTAAGTAGGGGCTGATATCATTATATTGAGACCAACAAGTGGACAGAATTATTTCCACTTTTCTTTCTCAAAAATATTTTTTTCACATCCATAAGTATACTTTAAGACATGATAACTTAAAATTGTTAATCAATTGTTTATTATGCCGAAACCCATTGTTCACAAAAACAGCATTGATTGATAACCAACAACATGTAGTCTGTTACTTTAAGTGTAAAGTATTTCAACATTGATCTCAAAAATTATGCTATGCATACCAGTACATACACTTATTTTCATAATGTTGTGCAACTGTAATAAATATTGTTAATGATTTTTCTTCTTGTTATTTGTAAGTCAAATGATTCACAGGATTACTACAAACATTTTTTTCCTTTCATTACGTTTAGCCTTTCTAGCCAATACAATACCCACATCAAATTAAAAATTATAGTATAGCAATTATAGTTATGGTATTTTTCAAATTCCTTTATTTCTAGAAATTTTTTGAATTTATTTTGTAACAATTTATATTTTTTTTAAACATATAAAAAAGTAATTCACCATCATTTTTAAAAATATTACAATCAAATAATACATAATCACATTCTTACGGTTGATAACATGTATAATTACAATTTTATCTTCTATACATTGTATTCAATGTAGGCCTATAGCCAGTGCACAATATTGAGAGGCTTAACCCTTTAACCGCCAAGTTATATAATTGGAATTTTCACTCACGTGATGTTGTGTCTCGCTGATGCGATTCACAAATTCAAGTGAGTGAAATTATTCAGATTTCACAAAATGAAGGTCAGCTATTTTCAAATCTTGCTGATTGATGTCACATTTTATCTTTTGAGTACAAAAGTTTTGGTCTAAATTACACATCAGAAAAAAAATGTATAACCAGTTAGCATTGTTAACTATCAATAACATGAACCTGCAATGCCTGATTCCATTTTGAACTAGTTCACTGTTTTTGTGCAACAATATGATTCATATTTAAATTCTTTCAAATATAATTTGGGTAAACAGTCTAACTATGAACAAATTCACAGAATTCATTCATTTTTGATGAGGAGCTTTTACAAACAATTCCAATGCTCTGAATATCCTGTCTGACAAATCAACTATAATATAGTATTCAGTGTATAACCAAATTAGGGGCTGATATCATTATATCCAGCCCATAAAAATTGATAAATGTCCACAATTTTTTTGAGGACATTTTGTCTTTCATTTTGTGGATATTACTATTGTGAAATGCGTCATAACTTTTAATGCACAATCAACATGATCAAGGCTGAGAGGATCTAGGTGGAAGCAAGTTGCATCTCCCCATATGTCCTTTTCTTCCAGCCATCAATCCAGTGACAGAGGGCAACCATGTCCACATTTTGAAGAAGGTCAGAGGGGAAACTTGGATATGTGGCATGTTCACGACCTGGTTGTTTCTTAAATATACAATGTTTAATCAAACAGTTCACCATCGATGATACATCGCAAGCAGTTGACGCATGGGTATGTTTCCCACTGACTGGTCGAGCTAAGGAGTCTGTTAATTTGGAAATGGCATGTACACATTTAGATGTTCTGCGAGTAGCATCATAGGTAACATTTGCTCCCATACACCTCATTGCTTCTTTCATTTTGTGGACATTGAGCTCCACCAGTTGATCATTGGGAATGCAATGCCTTATGCCTCCACTGAGATTGATAGCTATGTTCCAGTGGTATGTATATGCTTCAGCTTCAGATAACAGAGCCTGGTCGTACGCCAACATTCGCCATGTCCATAGTTTGTATTTGATGTGGTGACCATGATCAAAATGTAGGAAGAGGAACTTAAGGTTTCGAAAAACTCTATCACCGTCCCCCATGCTATAGGCATCAACTGTGTCCCTCAGCAACAGGGCAGCTTTCATAAAAGCTGATGCATAGTTTACTTTGCCATCATAATCTGATGTGTTGTGTGGCCTCACACGAGGGGCACTCAATTCCACATTCACCGCATGTACTTTTCTCAAGTGTGACTTTAGCCATCCATTTGAAGTGTATGTTTTGCTGCAGTCACTGAATGGACATACAAATCTTCCATTTGAATCTAGTGTGTTGAAGGTTTGTTGTTGTGCCACCACTTCTGTCATATGTGCTGCTTGATTATTCTGAAGATTGTCCAGCACATATTCATCAACAATCTTCACGGCAAGATCTTCCACAAATTCCCTCTGAACAGACTCGCAATCTGTTAACATGTCTGTAATTTTAACGGGTGGTTCCTGATCTAAACTATTTATGTCCAAAATGTCAAAGGCAGCAGCCACGATGTGTGCGGCAAGGGCATCTTTTACAAAATTTAATGATGCTGAATAGCTGGTGGTCATATCCAGCCCCATGTCTCTGCTCCTATCTACTAAAACACTCAAATTGTACAAGGTGCCCGGATCTGCAGCACTAGAGGAACTATTAAATATTTCTGTGATGTATTTGCAAAAGTTCATGCAGAGGTGTAATCCCTCAGGTCTATGAATTACACCTTGCAGTCTCTCGGCTTCATTTTGTACATTCACCATGGAAATTTGAGCAGCATAAGCTCTTTCATTTGTCAGCTGATCTCCACCGAAAACAATTCTTTCTACAACATTTTGTTTATCTGATGGCAGGGTAGGGACTAATTTATGTATGGAATTCAGTATATCGATCATATCTTCCATTTTATTTTCGGATTTGTCCAACAAATCTAATACATCATATGGACACTTTCTTGACATTTCGGTCAGGTGAGGATGAGGAATGTACTTGGGAATGGCAATTTTTTGAAGTCCTGGAACATATTTGACTATTGTTTCCATTACATGAAATATAAAGCTTTGACGAAGGGACTGTATGGCATCTGTATCTGGGAGAAAATTGTCATTGGAAACTGAGAGAATATCCCTTCGTGGTCTTGAATGATTGAGGTGTGGTGGAGATTTCACTCGTTGTTCCGCATATAGCATCAAGAACCAATGTATGTCCTTGCCCTTGTTCTCTTTAGTTCTGTGATAGGTGTGGATGGTATGGTCTAAATTGTCACCATATATTTCATAGCTGGTAGAAGATGGTTCAAGAAGGATATTATTTGAAATAGAGCCAGGTGAACAAGGCGAAGCTTTCACTTTTAACAACCACATAATTATGTCTGTTGTTGATTCATTTACTGAATATATTGGAAGGGGTAACATCAAGGTATCAAGGAGGGCTTTTGCTAGTAATGTTTCTTTCCTGTTTATCAAGGTACTCTCTACTAAATTGTCATGCCATACTTCCATGTCTTTTTTTTTCTCATTCATTGTGTGTGGTGTAACAGAAAGGCCACAAGAGTTCATGGCAGAAATAGTTTTATTTTTAGCTCCACCAAAATCCAGCATCAGAGCTAAGCAATGATGCCATCTGGACATGTGTTTATTTCTGCATTTGAGCATAATCGATCCTGCAGTTACCATTGCATTCACAGGGAAATCATCCTTCTTTTGTGTATCACATATACTGCACAAAACAGAGTAAAGTAGCTCTGCTCGATCTTTCCATTCGTTCGCTATGTCCTGTAAGTCTGTGCTCAGCAGGTCACTTGGCTTTACTTGACGTAGAAGACTAGGTGTGTTTAAAGAGCAGAGAGAAACGCATTCTCTTTCAATCTCTTGCAGAAATTTGTCTTTGACATAAGGTCTGAAACAAAACAAATAAAAGACTATTATTAATAAATGTATTCATTACAAATATATTTTCATTCATTTAAAGCGACACAATCGGGCTAGAGTCATCAAAAAATCAGTATTTTAATTTTGGCTTCTTAATATGGCCATATGATGTGAACATGTCCATAAGACTAGAATTGCGTAAATTTTTGTGTTGCACATTTACCAGTTAAGTGAGATATAAAGACTAAATTCCCATATTTCTTATGTTGGACAAACATGTCTGAAATAAGTAATTTCATCTTTATATCTGGCTTAACTGGTAAATGCGCAGCTTAAAAATTAACAAGAGGCCTGAAGTCCTATATTATCCCCCGCCATAAATTAGGTTACAGTTTTTGCGGTCACTATTACTTAAAAAGTGGTGGCAATTTTAAATTTCAGTAAAATCAACTGCACATTTCCAGATGGTGGGTAATGTGATTGTAAAATGTGAATTATTACAGACTTTAAGTTAAAGTTGCTCCCACAAAAGCTTTTGGAGTTGACCTCTGGCGGCCATTTTGAATTCTGGTAGTATCTTTAAAAAATCACTTGCACATCCCATGTTGCTAGGAATGTGATGTTAAAATAAATAAAAAATTGACTATTGACCAGTTTTTTTTAGTTTTTGTGCCCACAAAAAAATTGAAGTTGATCCGTGGCGGCCATTTTGAATTTCAGTAAAACATTGAAAAAGTCACCTACACATCTCCATATCATGGGGAATGTGATAGCAAAATTTGAATAATTTCTGACTTTCAAGTTTCAGAGTTTTTGCGCCCACAAAAAAATTTTGGAGTTGACCTCTTGTGCCCATTTTGAATTTTGGTAGCATCTTTAAAAAATCACTTGCATATCCCCATGTTGCTAAAAATGTCATGTTGAAATTTAAAAAAAAATTGACTAGTAGTTTTTGAGTTTTTGAGCCCACGGCACAAGAAAACGTGATGGATGACGCCTGATGGAATCCTGGCGCGACTAAAATCCCCTTCCCCTACGGGCGGGGGATAAAAAACTTACGCAGTTCTAGTCTATGGACATGTTTACATCATATGGTCATACTAAGAAGCCAAAGTGACATTTCATTGTCAGGGGGAGAAAATCCTGTTAATTTAATGGTAAAAAAAAACAAGTTTATTTCAGGAAAAAAAATCCAGCTATGTTTTTTTCGTCGCCCTCAATAACTTTATTTAAAATAGGTCAATTGTATTTTTTCATTTTGTCGCCCACACTAACTTTTCCAGAAATTTGTCCAATGTTTTTTTATTTGCTCACCCTTCATTAACTTATCCGAAAATAGGTGGAATGTTGTTTTTTCCTAATTTTAGATTTCGGATTTTTCTGATCTAAAACAGAGAAATAAAAACCAGTGGCCTTACCTGTGTTCAGGAGAATCATACACAGCATTGGCAATGGCACGTTCACCCGTCACTCCGCCTTGTACAAGTCCCCTTGATACTGTCAGTTGTGGACTTTCTTCCATGATATATCTGTTTTTTTCCTGACTACCAGAGCGAACTGTTACCTGAAAAAATTGAAAAGTTTATTCGTAAAGTTACATTATAACTTGTGATGGTGGTCTATATGATGTTACACATGTATGTTAAAAGATTAGAAGTTAGTGTAGAATATTAAATATTCATGGGTCACGCCTAAAACTTACATTATTACCTCAGGGCTTTTGTCATTTTTAATTCAGACCACGATCCCCAGTAGTGATAAATGTGCAAGAGAAGGGGTAGGATGCACATTTTGACAAAAACGTAATACAAAAAAAGATCATGTACACTGGCTATGGATATGATAAAGATCCAAAACACATCATTTAATATTTGATCAACAACAATAACATATATACATTACATTCAACTTGTAAATCTCCATATAATCAACGATAACCTTACCCTTGCAAGATAATTGCTCTCCTTTCCTGAATGTAGTTGCAGACTGCGACCACCTGTGGCAGCAGTAGGATCAACGGGTATTTCCTGTGTGAGAAAATTTTTAAATAATCAATTTTCTACATAATAATTCACAAAAGGTTTCGCTCCAAATTTAAAGTGAAGGGCATCACTTTAATAAGGAAAAAAACTTTGTTTCTGATTACCCGACTGACTTTATTTGAACCGACCCTTGAAGTTTTTTATGTCAATTTCCAATTTTTTTATCAGCCAGTGCTTTTGTGTGAACAGCCCTTTTGGGTCAATTTGGCAGGTTCTTTTACACATTAAAGTTGAAAAAATTCCCTAAATACCCTATTTCGAAAAGCCATGTAACCGGAATAAAAACAAGAGCGCACTTGACAATAGCCCGCCGCCATTATTGAAATTCAAGTTATCATGCCCCAAGGTTAAAATTATTTTTTTTCAGCCATTATTCAGCTTGTCCGATAACTGCTTATTAGTAACATGCATAACAAATTTGAGCAGCATACATACAATTTTTTTCAAGTAATCGTGCCACAGGTTCAAATTATTGACATATACTGTAAATTGAGTAAAATTGCAATAAATCGACCTTTTGTAATTTTTTAGCCATCATTTAAATTATTGACATTTCATGCAAAAAAACACAATAAATCCGTCATTTTTAATTTTTTCAACCATTATTCAACTTTTTCGAAAACTGGTTATCTGTGACATGCATAACAAAGTTGGAATGATACACAAAAAACAAGTTATAGTGCCCATAAGTAAATGTTATCGCCGAAGCCGATGCTGACGCACTTCAATGGCAATAGCCAAACTTATTTAAATAAAAGGCGGGCTAAAAATGACCCACTTACCCAGTTTGAAAGGCCAGTGTAATCGGGAAGAAAGGTATTTTTGGGGGCCTAAATAGTAACTTTTTAAGAAAATTGTGAACTTTTTAATCCAGGATTGCACTCTAAGGCCACTATGCTTAATTTCACTATTTTAGATCAGAAAAAATCCAAAATCTAATGAGCGCGAAAAAAAACATTTAAGAAAAAAAAAACATTGCACATATTTTTAGAAAAGGTAATGAGGGCGACCAAATAAAAAAAATATTGGGCAAATTTCTGGAAAAGTTAATGAGGGCGACGACATAAAAAAAAAATTGACCTATTTTAAAAAAAGTTTGCGACGAAAAAAACAAGCCAAAAAAAAACATAGCTGGAAAAATATTTTTATCTCTCGAAATTAACTTAGTTTTTTTTTGGAATGTTGTTTTTATCTTCCGAAATTGATTGTTTTTTTTCGGAAATCGGCAACACTCTAATGCGCACGCAGGGCAGAAAAAAAACACATGTTTTTTTTGGTAATGTGTGGCCTAAATCTAATGCGCGCGCTCATCTAAAACAGAGTGGCCAAATAGCTTGTGCCAGCTTTACTATGTTGGGTGCTAATGCAAAACGGTATCCATTCATGCAGCTATTTTCTGTAACTTTTTGTAATATCTAATCCCTCCATGCCCAGAAAAATAACGACATATAGCATGCAATCATGTTGAGGGTACAACAGGGTAGAAAATATATTCTACGTTTAAAGTTTAATTGGCGCTACTCATTTTCCAAAATAAATTCTGGTTATCTTGGACAACCTGATTGCCATATATTGAAGGCTGTATGATATAAACTGTGTAATAACAGTTTCAAACTACTATAAATGATGAGAAGTTACAGGCAGCTTGATAAAGAAAATATGTATATTATCTTGTCCTGAAATTTAAATTATACAAGTTAAGTCAGAAATGGCAATCATGAAAAGCTGGAATGTAACTGTTTAATCGAATGAAAAAAACGCAGTTAATGATTTCACAGGCAACTAATATACTGTATTTATTCTAAAAAACACTCGGGGCATTAATTATAATACCAACTGAGATTAGACTTCGAATTGGTGATTATTACAGTAGTTTTTAATGGGTTCATAATGTACCATGATCATGGATGTTCTTTTTAAATTCAGGGAAATGTGCGTTTATTAGAATATCGGCATTTAATAGAATAAATACAGTAAGCATAAGTTTTGTGTACATAGTAAGCAGCAGTAGAGATAAAATAAGACTAGTTTATTTAAAACTATTTATGACTTAGCAAATTTGAGCATGTTAACATTTCACAGTGAAGTGTGATCTTGTTGTCTATTTTGTAGTTTGAAGGTGTGTATTATGGTTGACAAACAACCACTATTATTAAATATGTTCGAAATAATGTTGTCTATGGTCAATGACTGCATTCAGACATTCAACATAATGATAATGCTGTTGTGCTATGTTTCATATATATTTGTAACTATTTTTCATTTTGTATAATAATTGTTGGTGTAAAACCTACTTTTTTTCTGTCTCTCACAGACTATATTATGAGAATATAGTAATACTATTTCAGAGTGTTGTGAAATGTTAAATATGACACTGTTTGATTGATCCATGGTGTTTGTAGACTGCATTCAGTTGTGCAGCCTGTCATGAATTATTGGCTTGATATATTTTAAAGTTGTGTGATGAAGTATTGTTGTTTGTGTATTAAAACTAATCAACTACACAATTAGAAGAGTACAACATATATTTAAGGAATAGCAGAAAATAAAGAACCATTTATGTGTATTTACAATGTACATATATTCGGTTCACAGTCAGCAGATACATTAAGTACTACAAGCATATAAACCATATACATGATATAGAGACATTGACAGTAACATAAATCACAACTGCATATTTTGTCATGAATGCTATACAGTAGACCAGACCCAATAAACCTCACATGCCAGCACCATGCTAGAAATTAAATAAATATATATACTGTACCATTTTAATTTAACGTAGCTATGCACTCTGGTTGCCTGAAATGTAATTTATACATAAAGATGATAAAATCATATAACCATAACTCTTCATAAATGTTGAGGTAGGCCTACATGTGTATATCAATAAGGGTTATAATCCTGCTAAATAAAATAATTTAAATTTTCACCAACTTGAATTTGTGTCTCAATAACTCGATCCACAACTTCAGGTGGCTGAGAATTACTGGTATTTGTTTAATTTTACACCAAACATTTGCAAAGCTAGATGTTTAAACACACATTTCATTCCCAATAACTGTGATTTATTCAACTAACAAAACGGAATCAAAAGGACTATAGTCGTGATCAGGAGACAAAGGGTTAATCTTTGTTTGTCTGATTAATGAAATAAAATCTATAAAGTATATATTTTGATTAAAAATACTTTTTGAATACTTTCAATTGATTACTATAAATTGAATGTTGTCATGTTTATTTAAATACCATTGGAATCTTAGTCCAGCACAAATTATGATGGTATTCCCGCTCTATGTCTGTTATCTTTTCACAAAAAAATTGATGTGGATAATGAAGAAATTTGCTAAACTTTGTTGTGAAATAAATCAATATTACCTTTTTCTACACTAATGTTATATAGGCCCCCTATACTTTTGTTTGATTAAAATAAATCGATGTTTAAATTTTGTATTATAAATCACATAGCACCAGCTGGGTGTGTCATGTTTTCAATTATTCAATTTTTGTGAAATAAATCAATATTACCTTTTTTCTACACTAATATAATATACTTCTGTTTGATTAAACAAACTGATAAATTACATACTAACATAGCACCAGCGGGGTGTACCATGTTTTTAAAGTATTTAATTAGCAGAACTTCTTGATATGCAAATGTTGAAGCCACTGTTGGGGAATTTCTCATCTGTCAGAGAAACAATCTTGGGGGAATGTCATTAAGATGCATTATATCATTATTGTATATATATAGTACTATAGTTAATCAATGAGAATTTGCCTAATATTAAACCACAAAAGGAAAACGTGTAATGTTTAATCACAATGACTAGTAGGCCTACTGTTACTTCTAAACATATTCAGAAGCAACAGATTTTATAAATAATTGAGCTTAAATTTCAAAAACATTAGAGCCATGTCATTTTTGGTGGTGGAGGCCTAAACATGGTAAAGCTGGTGATTAAACATTACCGCGGTAAACTTAACATTTTTTTGTTAAAATGAACATTAATTGTCAAACCTTGACATTCAGAATATCATGCGTGAAAAGTTCTTTTCTTGGTGCTTTCAGCTGTTTAGTTTCTTGTGTTTCTTCTGTGGTCAGTCCAGAAGTTGTTAATGTTTGTTGAATCTAAAATGAATAAAACAATGGTCTCAATGAAACATTCTAATGAAACATACAAATTATTTGTAAAGACTGGGAACAGTCTGATTTTCCGTTTAAAACTCATTATTATTGATTTCTTCTGGAAACCCTGACTCAAAATTCATCCATAGTATAAATGTATGAAAATCTAATTCAGATTGTTAGCTGATCAAAATTTGCCTAATTAGGAAATAACTGCTTGTGTTAAATTAAAAAAAATTATTGTCGTACCTCAAATGGAATATCAGGAATGGAGGTAAACAGTTTCTTTCTTGAAGATAGTTTTCTTCCTTGTGTTTGTTCTGTTGAGAGGACAGATTTTTGTGGTGTTTCTAGCATCTGGAAAATGAAACACAGGTAGATTAGGCCTATATTTATATCAAGCAATACATATCTTGTCCATAAATTTATTGCAAATGGCAACCATGTCAAATTCGGACAACATGACTATGAGCAAAAGTAGGTCATACTGGGGTGATAACATATTTTTAGTCTGTATATGAAGAAACGATCAATATTAGGAATCTCATTGGCTAATATTCTAATTAACAGCATAGGTGTTTATTGGTACCGGTCTATATAACATATTCCAATTGAAAAGTACAGTACAGTGTTAGGCACACCGGAGTAACAGACATGATTTATAAAATGAAGTTTATAATAAATTACACTAAGATTACAAAGCTGTAACCCTTTAGAACCAAAACAGCTTTATAAAATCATACAGCACAATGTACATGCTGTATAATCATCCAACAATGACATGAGATACATAATCAACATGATCAAAAAGAAAATCTAATTTTTGTTTGCATTCAAAATTGGAGGAACACCAATTATTTAATCTAAAATATACATTTTTTTATGCATCTACCTGTATATTTTTAAAAGAAATGAAATGAAATGAATCGGGCTTTAGGCCACCTTTGTGCACATATAGGCTAAACTGGGCCAGGAGAACCTCCTGAGGATGGTGAGATGATTGAGATGACACTGTCCTCCAGACACAGGATTCGAAATTCGAGCCCTGGCGGTCTGAGGCCGAGCACGCTACCTCTCGGTCACGGAGGCTCCCCACAATACTAACTTTCACACGTGGATGGGGAAGAAACAATTTTGTTTCTTTCAAACCGCCGAGACCGGGAACCGAACCCCGGACTCTGGCGTGAAAGGCAGCGGTGCTAACCACTACCCTAGGGCCCCCGCCCATTTTTAAAAGAAACAGTTAAAGCAATATTCCCAATCTATTGACCTACATGTAACAGCACAAAAAATTGCTATAGAATGTCCTGAAGGCAATGCAGTACCATATTTATTCTATAAAAAACGCCACACTGTGGCAGGATGGGTGCCGAGTAGTTTTTTATTGATTACATAGTGTACATGATCGTGGAGTGGGAGATCAGAGTGGGCGTTTGTAGGAATATCTGTACCCAGTATTTATCTGAATAAATATGGTATCATGTACTGTATTTATTCTTATTTATAGTAATTTATGCTCTTTTTAAAGAAAAATCTAAGATGGTGTGGTGGAAGACTTAATGTGATTTGACATGGAATTACCCCAATATATATAGTAATTAACAGATTAAAATAACTACTAAATAACTCATTTTTAAATAAACTTATATTGTTGGTATTAAAATAAAAAATGGGAGTTTCATTGGAATTTATTTGGATTCCCATCAATTGATCTACATTATATTTTAACTCAAATGACAACATTTTTAGTATCAGAATCATTAAAATTAACCAAAAAATTATGGAAATTATTTTTTCGTGTCTAAAGTTGGTCAGGGCATGCAGTGGCAGATCCAGCCTCCAGGAGTTGAAAAGGGAGATTCAAAATGGGAAGATTTAAAACGATTAGCCACTGCCTATTTACAAACATGTTCAGGTAGTTTCAGAGATTAAAAGATGTGGTATACTTACAGTTAAACTAGCAGTAGGCCTAGCACTAGCAGTTGTCTGTTTTGGCATCGGACGAGCTGGAGAAATGGGCACAGGAATTTTTTGAGGGGTGTGACCTCCTAGGCTTTGATGAACTTGTACGATTTTTTAGGTGTACCATGTGGTATCATTGATGAGACTGAGAGAAAGGGCACATCAGTAGTAACAGTAACAAAACCAGTAGGCCTAGGAGTAGGAGTAGGTCTAGACGTCATGTGGGCCAGCCTGTCAGTGTCACTGTCTGCTTGACTTGGAGTTGTCCGTTTCCACCTTATGTGTTTTGTTTTCACCCTCATCAAGTTTTCAACCAGTCCCTTCTTGTTGTCTTCAAGCTCCTGTTGTATCAATTTACGTCGGTCGAGTGTGCGTTGAAATTTAATGATTTTGTTGGAGCAACCGTAGCACACGTACAGATCTGTTCCAGTGACTGACATGTGCTGCCAAAACTCGTTCATGGCCGGCTCGATGACGGACAATGTTTGTCTTAGCGTGAGGCATGCTGAGCCTGTTACACACCTCCGTCCTTTTGAGAAACTCGTACCCTTTCTCACATCAACATTGCACAGCATGCACTCGCTTGAACTTGGTGGAATGTTGTGTATAATAGCTTTTTTAGGCGTGTTTTCGACTAAAAATTTTCGCCGTTCCGCCATCTTGGCAGAAATCAAAACTCACTGACATCACGTGGTACGGAATTCCCTGCTGCGAGACGCCGTCTGAAAGAACTGTTCTGATTGGCTAACGGTGACGTCGTGTATCGGCTGGCAGGCTGCCAGAATTATTTGCCCCAGACACCCAAGCATGGCAGTGTTTGAGCGCAGTAGAAAACACTGCTTGGAGTGTAAGAAGACCCTGGTGCATCAATTTTGAGCAGCAACCACCTTGCAACCATTTTAATCATATGCTAATTAGCATGAATATCAAAATTTGCATAATTAATCAGGAAAACGTAAAATCGCCATAGCTTCAAAAATAATTAAGCTAGGAAGCTCATTTTTGTGTCTACACCCATGTTTTCCACTCCGTAGAATTCGAGTAAGCTGATATTGAATGACTCAATAATTAGCATAATTTTGCATATTTTATTAAAAAAATTGAGAAAGATGACATAGCTTTTGAATCAGTTCACTTGATAAGTTGATATTTGCGTCTGAAACTATATTTTCTACCCCCACCTTATTTGTTTGAAGTATTTTTATCAAATAATTAGCATATATAGCATAATTTGCATAATTAATGAGGAAAAAGTAAAATAAGAAATAGACTAAAATCGCTATAACTTTTTAAATAATTAATTTAGAAAGGGATTTTTTGTGTCTACACCCATGTTTTCCACACCGTAAAATAAGATTACATTGATATTGAATCCTACAAATTTTTCTAATTAGCATAAATTTGCATAATTAATTCAAAACATTGAAAAAAATACATAGCTTTTGAATCAGTTCACTTGAGAAGTTTATTTTCTACCCCTCTTTATTCGTTTGAAGTATATTTATCAAATTCTGAACAGCAGCCACCTGGCAACCATTTTGATTATATGCTAATTATCATAATTTGCATAATTAATAAGGAAAAAGTAAAATCGCTATAATTATAAAAATAATTAAGCTAGATAGTTATTTTTTGTGTCTACATCCATGTTTTCCACCCCGTAAATTTCGACTAAGTTGATAATGAATACCTCAAATCGTCCTAATCAGCATAAATTTGCATAATAAAAAAAATGTCATATCGTTTGAATCAGTCTACTTGGGAAGTTTATTTTTGCGTGTAAACCTATATTTTCTAAGCCTCTTCATTCGTCTGTAGTATATTTATCAAATGATTCTGTGCAGCAACCCCCTGGCAACCATTTTGATCATATGCCAATTAGCATACTCAACATAATTTGTATATCTACATATTTAGTAAGGAAAAGATAAAATTGGTAAAAATTTAGTTAGAAAATTATTTGTTGTGTCTATACCCGTGTGTTCGACCCTGTAGAATTCGATTAATGCCCTGATTTTTTTAAATTAGCAAACATGTTCATAATTTACATACACAAAAACACACTTCAGCCACCCTATAACTTTTAAACCAATTTATTTATTTCTGTCTTACGTTGTGCTTACACCCAAAACCCCGTGCAATTGTTCGCATCTATGAAGCAATACCAAAAAAGTGTCTGTTCATACTCTTGAACTAGGGCATCTGATATGACGAAAAAGTGAGGGTGGACATGGCCATTTTAGTTTGTTATGACTTATTTAGAGGGCCTGATATTTAAATTTCTAGCCAATTTTCTGGTCTGATGTCCCTCATAGGCGCCCCAAAGCCTTTCCACAAACATTATATTCTCCATTGCCAGTAGGAGGCCATCATTTGAAAAGCAGCATAATGTCTGATTTACTAATACCAGGTTGGAAAGTACGACACAAGGTAATGCGGTCAAATTTGGAAAGAGAATATAAACAATGCGCGAATCACGTGGCCGTAGCTACACTTAAATTATAAAAATTGCTGAATAAAATAAAGTGAAGTAGAATATGGTACTACATCGCATAACAAGAAGGTAATTATTTACACCTGAATGTGAATAAATGTGAATAATTAAGCTAATACATTAGAGGGACCCCTTGAGATGAGACATTTTCAATGTTGTCAATTTTGAAAATTCAATTTACATGAAGCTATATAGACTACTGATCTTAACTGAAAATACGAAAAAGTCAAAAAACAATTTTAAAGCACCAAAAAAGAGTGAAATAGTTGTATTTCCAGGTCGTATATTGATATGTAAACAAAACAAGTCAGCAATATTCAGCACTTTACATCACATATTTCCACGTATCAGACGGTAAGATCAGAGCAGTCGCCGCTAATTGGTGTCTTATAGTCAGACAAGACAAGACAAAGACAAGACAAAGTTTATTCCCCAAACCAAAACTTTGGTACAGGGTGAAAAGCATGGTGAAATGTGTAAATGATGTCAAGTAAAATATTTTCAAAACGATTACATACATTAACTTCATATTGTAGTAACCATATACAGCCACATAATATTGGCTATGATGCAGTGTAATAAGATAATAATAAAAAGACAACCATTTTCTAACACAATTGTACATCTTGTATGATACACACATATATACATATACATATACACACACACATATACATACACATACACATACATATACATATACATACACATATATACATACATATATATATACATACATATATATATATATATATATATATATATATATATATACATATACACACACATATACACACACACATGCATACACACATACATACACACACATATATATATACAGATAAACAGATAATGATTGAATATATTTTAATAATTTTATAACTTATTAAGATCAAAATAAGAAGGATTTCATTAAGTGTCACCTAAAGTACACTGGAGACTTTTAAGAAAATCGTCAAATTGATAAGCGTCCTGTGATTATCTGATCCTAACAAATTTGCAAATTTTAGGACATTAGGACGAATAGTATATACGGATGGTAAGTATTTGGCTCTGAACGATTTTAGTTTTGAACACTCGAGCACATAATGAAATTCGTCTCCAATGCATCTTTGATCACACAGTGTACATAGTCGCTCTTGTCTGGGAATATTGGTATATCTACCAATCTCGATTGGTAACTTATGGTTACAAGTTCTGAATTTCACAAATATAAAATATTTTGGATACGGTAAAATGTCAAAGTATTTTTCAAAACCAAATGTATGTTTATACAATTTATAGTTAAAGCATTTGGGAGAATTATTAATATCTGACGTCCATCTCTGGATGAATTGATCTTTAATGTTTCAAAATATAATCTACCCAGGTATCTGATTGTTTACACTGTTGTAACCAAATATAGGTGAAGCCGCATGAGTTTAAAATGTTTTCTATGGCGCAGATCCATGGGGAGGAGTAAATATTGGCTACGTGCATATTAAATAAAACTTGATAAATTTTGTTTGACAATTTGTTGTTGTTTGTTGCGATTAGCATGATTAGCCTCATCCAGAATATAATCATTCTTTTTTTTATTTCACATTCAATTGGGAGTCTGCCAAGCTCTCCATATATCATACACAGTGGGGTGCTATTTTTTAAATACAAAGTATATTTTAAAAATTGTAAATGCACTTTTTCTTTAATAGCAAGATTTTCAAATCCCCATATTTCGCAACCATAGAGAAGTACGGGCAATACTACAGAATCCAATAGCTGCAATTGAATATCAATAGGTAACTGTTTTAGTCGTATGTTTTTAAGTAAACTAAACATGGCTCTTTGTGCTTTTTTATACCTATCATCTCTACATTTTTTAAATGTACCCGTTCTACTGAACGTGACACCAAGATATTTAAAATCGTCAACAATATCTAATACTCTATTATTTAATGTGAAATTTACGTTGCCAGAATATTTCCTTCTACTAAAATTCATAATTTTTTTTTTTTTTGTTCACAGTTAATTTCCACTCTTCACAATATTGATTTAAAGAATTTAATGCTTTTTGCAAGCCCTTTGCAGAGTCGGCAAACACAATTGTGTCGTCGGCGTACAATAACACAGTAATTTTTAAAAAGTTTGCAATTTCCACATCATTAAAACTGAGTTGTTCACAATCATTTTCAATCAAATATTTATCTAGATCGTTCACAAAAATAGAAAATAGCATTGGGGATAAGTTTTCCCCTTGTCGTACCCCTATGTAACTATTGAAAAATTGTGATCATTCACCGTTCACAGCCACACATGATCGGATGTCCTGATACATGTTGTAAATCAATGTGTACATCTTTCCGGTAATTCCTGATTTAATGAGTTTGTACCATAAACCTGGTCTCCACACAGAGTCAAATGCTTTACTGTAGTCAATAAAGGCACAAAACATTTTTGTTTGTTTTTTGAAATAGATATCAATCAGTGATTTGAGGGTAGATATATGATCCAGGGTACTATGGTGTTGCCTGAAACCTGCTTGATTTTTATTTATATGGACAACCTCACAAAGTCTATTATTGATAATGGATGTAAATAATTTACCCAGACAGCTTAATAAAGTTATACCTCGATAGTTTGCTGGGTCGTTGGGTGAACCGTTATTTTTAAATATTGGGATGATCTTACCTAACAACCAATCATTTGGGATTTCGCCTGAATCCAATATAGAATTAAACAGATTAACATAGACAGGAAGTAATACATCGATTGTACTTTTAATATTTTCGTTGTTAATGTTATCTAATCCACACGCTTTATTATTTTTTAAGTTCTTCACAACAGTTAGAATTTCTTCATTTGTTATTTCTTTATCCAGTAAAACATTGATATCTGAATTAATACTATTTCCGAGTGTATTGTCAGGTTCGTTATTATCTTTGTTAAGGTTTTTGAAATGCTCCATCAAATCATCTAAAGAAACTTCTACGTCCGTTTTGGATTTATTACCATTTAGAATTTTCCAATATTCTTTGGGGTTAGTCGTTTTAAGGTTTCTTATTCTATTTGCTTCAGTGCGTCTATGCTTGACTACGCTGCGTCTAATATATCTCTTATAGACTCGGCTGGAGTTCCACATCGAAACTAGATCAGCCGTGGTTTTTGTGTGTTTATATCTATTCTTAGCTGATTTATATTTTTTTCTTGATTCTTTGCATGAATCATCGAACCAAGGTTTGGGTATGGCTGTTTTAGTACTTGTTTTGGGTTTCTTAGTTTTACATGTTATACAAAAACTTTTAAATGTATTTTTCGCGGCTTTTAATAACATATTTTTTAAGTCTTCGCAAGCACTATTAACTGATGTGACTCTATTTATTTCGGGGATAGGATTCTCAAGTATAGCTAATTGGACTTCAGCCTTAAAAACGTCCGCCTTTGTCTTATCCCATACTATCTTTCTGTCGTGTGAGGCGTTACAAACTTCAGAAGAGTCTAGTTTTGAGTGATAGGATATGTTTTTGTTCGAATTTGTGGAAATATCAAGACTAATACGTAAGTTACATAATATGGGACGGTGGATATCTGAGAACATGCTGTCGAAATTTAATATAGCAAACTCATTCATATTAGTTAAAACTCCATGTGGAGCCAATTACATAATCTACAATGACAAAATGAAGGTAAACTTTTTTCAACTATTGCTGATTGATGTCATATTTTATCTTTAACATGTTTAGAAGGTGGTACTTAATGTGCTAATAAAAAATGAAAAACTGAATATAGGCCTATGCGGCACCTGGGGTTAAAGGGTTGAGGAACAACGACTGCAGCTGTATCTGAGTAGTGAACTGTTGAATCGACCGCTATGATACACCAGTGAACATTGTGTGGCCATGTACGGATGTGGGCTGGCTCGGGATGTATAACACCCGGCTTTGTGAACATAAATCAATTTTTGCTCACCACGCTATCGGTAAGACGCTTTTAGAAATATATGTCATGTCTCATTGATAATTATCGCCGAGATGTCAATATAAAATTATAATAATTTTTAAAAGAGTTGATAAAATGGTTTGAAAATTGAAACGATAAGCGAACGGAGAATAAACAAACAACATATATCCATTATTATGATGTATCCACTGAGATTTATCACATATTGAAAAAGACTCCCTGAATTGATCTAGTTCGGGCAATCAAGAAGTCACAATACATAACGCCTATGGAGCTATATAGTCGGCATCAGACACGATTTATATATCATATTAATTACTACGGTAAAGGAAATGGACGCAAGTCATGATACGTGGCTGGTAGGCCTTTTATCGAGCAGATTATGAGTACCGGTACTCTTGATGTACTCACTTGTGTAATATCATACAATGCGTGATATGCTGCCTCGCACATTGAACATGCATGCATGTATAGTAAAATTGTGGCGCACTTCGTCATCATCACAAAGATGTGTGATACAGTTATTGTGGCTCAATTCGTCATTATCACAAAGATGTGTGATACAATTGTGGCTCAATTCGTCATCATCACAAAGATGTGTGATACAATTGTGGCTCGATTCGTCATCATCACAAAGATGTGTGGTACATATTGTGGTTCAATTCGTCATTATCACAAATGTGTGTAGTACAATTGTGGCTCAATTCGTCATCATCACAAAGATGAGTGATACAATTGTGGCTCGATTCGTCATCATCACAAAGATGTGTGATACAATTGTGGCTCGATTCGTCATCATCACAAAGATGTGTGGTACCACTGTGGCTCAATTTGTCATTATGACAAATATGTGTAGTACAATTGTGGCTCAATTCGTCATCATCACAAAGATGTGTGATACAATTGTGGCTCGATTCGTCATCATCACAAAGATGTCTGATACAATTGTGGCTCAATTCGTCATCATCACAAAGATGTGTAGTACAATTGTGGTACAATTCGTCATCATCACAAAGATGAGTGATACAATTGTGGCTCGATTCGTCATCATCACAAAGATGTGTGGTACCACTGTGGCTCAATTTGTCATTATCACAAATATGTGTAGTACAATTGTGGCTCAATTCGTCATCATCACAAAGATGTGTGATACAATTGTGGCTCGATTCGTCATCATCACAAAGATGTCTGATACAACTGTGGCTCAATTCGTCATCATCACAAAGATGTGTAGTACAATTGTGGTACAATTCGTCATCATCACGAACATCTGTAGTAAAATTATAGCTCAACTTGTCATCATCATGAACAAGATTGTGTAGTAAAATTGTGGCTCAGTTCACAAATAGATCCTTATTAAAATGCGGGTTGGGTTTAGAAATACTCTCGCGCGTATGTCGCGGTGGGACTATCTCAGGGTCATTGTTCAAATCACATATTATATAGGCTTAAAAGGAATACTTCTCAGGACGGGTCCAGGAATTTGTCCTGGTGTCCTTGTGGTCTCCTTTTGACATTCTTGTGGTGTCCTTGTGGCATCCTTATGTTGTCCTTGTGGTGTCCTTGTCGCATCATTATGAACATTCTTGTGGTATCTATGTGCGTTCCTTGTTGGGTCTTTGTATTCTTGTGATGTTCTTGCGGCATTATTTTGGTGTCCTTGTGGTGTCTTTGTGACATCATTAAGTGTCCTTTTGGAATCCTTGTGAGATCCTTGTGGTGTCCTTGTCGCATCATTATGATATCCTAGTGGTGTCTTTGTAGTGTCGTTGTGACATCATTACGGTATCCTTGTGCCGCAGAGTTGGGGTCGATTTTAATCATAATCGTCCGATTACGATTTTGAATCGATTACATTGTAATCGTAATCATAATCGTAATCATATTTTTTAAATAGTGTAATCATAATTATAATCGTAACCGAGAAAACATTAGAACCTGTAATCGTAATCATAATCGTAATCCATACTCTAAAAACACTGTAATTATGGTTCCCTTGTGGTGTCCTTGTGGTATATATGCGGCATCCTTGTGGTGTCCTTGTGATATCACTATGGTGTCTTTGTGGTGGCCGTGGTATATCTGCATTATATTGCTGTTATTTTCTCAGGTTTGAAGTCATGGCGGACAGAAGATGGTCATTTCGGAGGATTAGTGTTGGTGTCCTTGTGCTGCTGTTTCTGTATTTAACAATGTATCGACACAATATTAAACATGATAAAGAGCCTACCACTAACAACCTATACAGAATGGGACAGCTTCCAATAAGCGAATCAACGCAAAGTAAGATATATAAGAGTTATTAAGATTTCCCCTACTCATTCCATCTGGTGTGAAAATTTTATGAGGATCTGCAGGCTTGCCACCTAAGTTGAGAATGGCTGCTCAAGCTTCCATAGCACCCTCCTTGGCTACCCCACTGGACACGGCTTCAATCGTCTTTTCTTTCCTGAATATATAGCTTGGAGTGCAGTGTATTCCCCGCTCTGGTATAAATGCGGGGTCGGAATCCATAAAAGAACGTTGGCGTCGGCACCTTTTAGTTATATCAGTCAAACCTTTATAATATCCATGTTTAGCAAAGATATCTATAATCTGTTGTCGATCGCTGTGGTTTATCTCCACCATCCACACATTAACAGGTATTGACCAGTCCATGGTCCTCAGGACTGAATACTCGGCTCCTTCCACGTCCAGGATAAAGATGTCTATGCTCTGGATCCCAGCCTTCCTAATCATTAATAATTAATTATTCATAATGATCGTAGATCCATAACTGTTTCCACAGGTATTCAAGTGACGCAGAAAGAGTTCACTAACCCATTTGTGATGATTTCAAATAATATTTTTAAACATCTAGTTGTTTAACCCTTTGACTTCCAGGCCGGGGTGCATGCCAGGATCCAGATATACTGGTGTACGAGTTCTATTTTTCGTCATTTGAAGCTGGAATTGCTAACGCAATTTCCAGCTTCAAATGACGAAAAATACATAAATGTAGTATATATTTGAAGAAAATTTGTGTCATTTTATGGTTACGTTCATTGACGAATGACGACGGAAATTTCCGTCATGTATGGTAGTGAAATGGTTAAACACTCATTTCATTATGAATTCCACTGTCGAATATGGTCGGGATAGCGGTCACAATTTTTTTCGCGCAGCTGAAGGCAGCTTCATCCATCGCTAGTTCCAGGCGCACATTGGCCTGTTAGCTTGTACACACAGATGGGATGACACTATAAAATCCAATATGATCGCAATTTTTTTCAACCCATTAAAGCCCAACGTTTTAAAATACTGCCACCTAAAAAACAACAACATCGTTTTGAATAATTATGTCATTAAATGTCAAATATGATAAAAAAATGAGTTCAACATACTAGAAAGTCGACTTCTTACACTGGCAATTGTTGCTGCCAGTGGGCTTTAAGGGGGTTGAGATGAATCACAATCCACACCAACCAGTGACTCTAACTATCAACAACATAGGAGCCTCTGTATGTATTATCTTAACGTCGTGAATAATATAATAATACGCTTAACTTCAAAGTGTGTAGATCATAAAATAATTATAATAATTAATAATTATACCAAAACATCTATAAATTGAAATGTGACGTCAATATTCATAATGGAGATATCCAGTTTGAAGTGGGAAAGAATCTACCATGTACCATACTAGTATGCGATGGTATTACACTAAAATGTGAATAACATGCCATCTGATATTGTCTGGGTGCAATGTCACATACGCTTCGTCCGCCACGAAATTTGTAGCGAGTATACATTACGCTTCACGGTTCTTTTTGGTCAGTGACTCGTCTGCTCAGAGCGGATGGCATCCTGCTCTACAGATGCACTATAGTAGCCGGCCCATTCTGACAGCTTTACCATCAATTTATAATAATAATAATAATAATAATAATAATAATAATAATAATAATAATAATAATAATAATAATAATAATAATAATAATAATAATAATAATAATAATAATAATAATAATAATAATAATAATAATAAGAATAAGAGTAAGAATAAGAATAAGAATAAGAATAAGAATAAGAATGATAGTGATAGTGATAGTGATAGTGATAGTGATCGTGATCGTGATCGTGATCGTGATCGTGATCGTGATAGTGATAGTGATAGTGATAGTGATAGTGATCGTGATCGTGATCGTGATCGTGATCGTGATCGTGATCGTGATCGTGATCGTGATCATGATCATGATCATGATCATGATCATGATCATGATCATGATTATTATTATTTAAAGAGGGTAAACCCAATGAGCATTTGTCCATCTTCCTTGGGGCCCTCAAACATTCAAAAATACAAAATACATAATACATAAGTAATAATGAGTAAAGTAATAATATATATACAGCATAATCAGAAAAGATTCTTTAAAACACGTATATGTACTGCCGTGCAAAGGCAAAAAGCAGCATCTGCTTACTATACAAGTAAGCATATACTGCCTCTTGTCTACGCAGAGCAGTGTAAGCTATGTACAAGCAATAATAATAATATATATACAAAATTGAATAACATAGTTGTTGAACAATATATGCTACTTTGTATCGGCGAATTACTTAATATTATCTATATTTATTTTCTTCTAAAGTTTTTTTAATGTACAAGTTCTTGAATTTGGTAAATGTTTCTGAAGATTTCTGTTTTCTGGTAGGGCATTCCATATAATTACGCCTGTGTATGATAAGGATTTATGATGTGTTCTAGGAACGAATAATTTTTTATTGGCTGAAGATCTAAGTGAATAATTCGAATTGTCTTTAATATTAGTAAACATAGTCTGTATATATTGAGGCGCATTACCATTAACTGCTTTATAGACAAGACTAACCTGCTTAAATTTTACTATTTCATTGAACGGTAACCATTTTAGCTGTTGAAATGAAATGAATCGGGCTTTAGGCCACCTTTGTGCACATATAGGCTAAACTGGGCCAGGAGAACCTCCTGAGGACACTGTCCTCCAGACACAGGATTCGAAATTCGAGCCCTGGCGGTCTGAGACCGAGCACGCTACCTCTCGGTCACGGAGGCTCCCCACTTTAGCTGTTGAAACATTTGTTTACTTGGGGTTAGGGGAGGTGCGTGGCTAGCGGTTATCATGTAGGGTATCATTGTTTCATCAATGCTGATATTTTCAAAGATGTCAGTCTGTTTTAAGGCTCCATTCAACTCTTCGAGGGTTATAGGCGTATATTAACTTTATATAAATTAGTTCATTGGGTTATACAGTGATAAAATATGTGATTTTCGTCATTTATGGCGGCCATCTTGGATTTTACACCAAACATATTATCAGTTGGCAATCAAAAGTAATTTGAATCAATTCCTTGGCTCTGAAAATGTATGATTATCTGCTAAAATTATATTTCTTAGTAGATTAAAGACCAAGATAACATCAACTATGTATTTCATGATATTTCGACTGGAGAAAGGGGGGTTGTTCACAAAAATCCTTATAAAATTCGCTGTGTGGATCTCTGAGCGGGGTGGCCACCCTAGATATACTCAAGAATAGCTAGGGGATCAGAGAAATGACACCACCCTTTGACGGCAGACGTTGTCCACCTAAGCAAAAAATAGGGGTTTGGCTCCTGGGGTACCAGTAGAGCTGACGGTATGGCAGACGACAGAAGCATTATACCTAACATGTTAAGACTTCTGACATATTCATATTTAAGGTACGCAAGTTTTGCTGAGAGTAAATATTGCTCTGCTTCAATATGGTACCCACCAAAGTAGGTGGAAACAATGAGAAAATACATCGGCACGACTTTTGTTTCTCTCTTGCAGAAAATCCTGAGCAGTTGGACGAAATAGTTGAAATATTGAGCTTTGGTGCGGGGTCACCAATATTGAGTTGGTGACATGAAAAATCCAGATCAGATGGGTTCGTGGTCGTGGCAAACGTCGGGGGTCACCATCTTCCCACACAAGGCTCGCTTCTCCCGAGGTCGTAGACCGAGGCCTTGCTGAATCAGTGTTAAAACCATCTATTGGAGTGGGGACTTTCAAGAAAGATTTTTTCTGTTTGACCCAAGTTTGACCTCTGGCATGAGTGCTGCTTTAATACAGGGCGGCCCTGCATTAAGCAGCACATGTCTGGTCGCCGAGAATTTCACAGGAAGTATCACAGACAGCTCCCACCACATCTCACCAGGCACGAGACGTTACATGCGGCAGGGTTGGATTAATGTTGAGCCAATGTCGCAGACAGTGGGCCAACATTAAGTTGGCATTTAGTTGAAAAATTAATGAATATTCAATATCTAAATCATCCTCCCTACCCCACTAGGTGGATGGTAACACTGATTCAGCAAAGCTCAGTCTGCGACCTCGAGAGCAGCGAGCCTGGTTGTCGGGAAGATGGGGGCATCCACCATTTTTTTTTATCAACCTTAGTGATATTTCTGGTGATTCTAATCTAGGTGAATCTAATCTATGTATCTTTGTGGTCTACCTTTAATGCATATTGACTAATTATTATGTTTTTTTAGAAGCCCGAGTGTCTATTATAATTTTTCCAAAGTATATCTTAAGAAAACTACACAATCACGGACGGTATGTAATCTTATGTTATCTCAACAACCGTCAATTTAGTTGTGGTGATAAAACTTAGGTCGCACAATCTACACGTTTTTGTAGACCTCCTCTAAAAGTTAGTTAGCAAAATCCACCCTTCACAACTTGTTACGGGTTAGGAAACATTCCATATAGGAACCGTAAGCATGATAAGATGGAGTTCTGTCGGCTGCACGCGATCTATTTAACCACTGTTAAAACCCTCCAAATACGCTGTAATTGAGTTCACCTTATGGACTGACCATATATGAATCCATTGATTTTTATTTTTATCAATTTGCAAAGGTGTGTTTATGAGATCCATACACTTGACCAAGTCTGACAACAGTCTTTATCGCCGTACGTAGTTTTACACTTGACCAAGTGTACCAACAGTCTTTATCGCCGTACATAGTTTTACACTTGACCAAGTGTACCAACACTCTTTATCGCCGTACGTAGTTTTACACTTGACCAAGTGTACCAACAGTCTTTATCGCCGTACTTAGTTTGTTTTCATAAACTTTGCTCGATCGTTTTCGGAAGTTCATAGAATACGAGTTTGTGGATAACATTTATTTCAATGACAAGAATAAACAAATTTAAACTCTAATAATCAGCTTTTATTTTTTCACAAATATGAACATTTACAAATTCGATATTCCTAATAATATATTTCTGTCGTTTTAAAGCTATGCCTGAGCTATTTATTACGATGACATTGAAACCATTATTAAGTGTTTCAATTAATAATAAATTACAATATATATAAATTACATTACGTTAGTTTACCTGCACACTAAACAGTGAAAAATCAGCATTACCTAATATCAACAATGTAACCCAGTAAACATAACGTATAACATTCATACAACGCGACGTTGGTCCAACATTGTATAGATGTGACACAAATATTTTGTGTTTACTGGGAAAGTTGTTAAATCATTTTTTCGCGTGACGTGTTAATTTGTCAACTTGATATCAGCAGAGCTTTGCTAACCAGCCTGTATATATTTCCTTGCAAAGCCACAAACCAGCAACTGCTTACTTGTAAAATAAGCAGTTGCTTTGCATTATAATATATACATTATACAATATACTGTACATATATTATATCTATGACAAATAAGTCAGTATTGATTTTTATTTATCTAAATAAATGTTTACTATCATGATATTATAATATAAAAGTAACATATTGGAAATTATTATTATCATAATATTTATTGATATTATTATTATTATTATTAATGTTCCATGTTGATCACACATTCGTGTGATAAACATGATCCAATGCATATTTATATCGGAGTAGAAATGTAATATTAATTCAGCGGAACAACCGGAGACAAGAGAACACAGATTTTTTCACTAAAACGATCGAATGATGTCACCATTCACAGCATCGTCATTTCCTCCATGCCATGTACATCGGTACTCCCTCCAAATCATATATCAAATCACTTCCACTGACATTTATCAGTGGTAAATTTTACCGCCAAATATATACTATTATCAAGTAAAACATTTGTATATATAGTGATATTTAGTGATTTTACTGTCCTATAAACAGTGATGTATACGCAACTGATTATGTACATTGTATAAACATCTTGAGACATAATATAAACATTTTGAGACTCGTGCTCAGAAAAAAAACGTTTCTGAATAATATTTTCTACAAAGTAAACTAGAGTCAGGTTTTGTATGTGGACCGTTACATAGATATGAAACGTTTCTCTATTTTACTAGCATATATTTTCGAAGTTAATAATAGACAATATGACGCAGCTAAAAAAACAGCAATCAGCAGTTCTACCATTAACATTGAGTAAATGTGTATTGTTTGTGTGTTGGTACAAAATCATCTGCTGAACATTATATTATTATCAATATTCTCAAATTTTGATACCTAAAGACGACGCCATCAGACCATGTACAATAAGTAAAACAAATCATCCTGTCACACAAAAATATAAAGGCCTTACAGCAATAAGGACTTCTGCAAACTCCCTTCATTACAAAATAGCCAAAATGAAATGGCTGACTCTGCATCAGGGAGTAGAGCGTTTTTAAAATCTGGTTTTAAAGATTGTCTGAATAATAATATGTACACTGATGATTTTTGGTTTAATGAATTAGTCATACCAAGCAGCATCACATAGTCTTAATCGATTCTGACTATTTATTCTAAAAATACCTGGTTAATTTAAGGCATTTCTATTGATTAATAGGATTACGTGTGTGAAATGTGAGACGTTTAATGTGACATGAATACCGTTTTTGCCGATTTCGGTAACAAAATGAACAAAATAGAGTATGTCTGTTAATAGATTAGTTTCTTAATTATAAACATATGACTGGTGTAAGCATATTTATTTGAAGAACATTATATAGTAGGCTAGTAACTATAAAAAGCTAATCGACCTTATTGTGCACCAAGTTCACATGAGCTCACAGTCTTCTATTGCTAAATAATGTTTTTATACAAGTAGTATTATCACATTGATTGGCTACGTTTGAGACATCACATAGACACATATAGGCTAACTATGTGATGTATGGTCACCTATAACAGTCAAAGAGTGCCAGATACAGCGCGTGGTTGACTGCCGTGAGATGTCGTAGGAATATAAACAAATACATGGCCCTTCTTGCAAGAGTCGCAATTGCCTTTGTTCTGCATTGCAGATGAGACACTTTGCACCCAGCAAGACGCTTCATAAGATTGACAATTTCAACTGTTTGCCTTTATAACATTAACCCTTTAAGCAAGGTATTTCTTTGTTCATTTTAATTCACTTTGAGGTGCAAATTACTGCCGCAATTTCCACCTCAAAGTGAATAAAAAATCGTCTTAAATAAATAGTAAGGTAATCGGAACCCTTTTGAATGACTACTTGGTGAAGACAATGTTATATATGTACCCTCCCCCTGACTTCATTATCTCAGATTGCTGGGTGAAAAACATTGCAGGTCAAGGCTGGTGAGTTTCGCAGAATAAGTTTATGTTAACCCTTTAACCCTTTAACCGCCAAATTATTCAATCTGATTTTTTACCCACTTGAAGTTGTGTCTCGCTGACGCGATCCACAACTTCAAGTGAGTGAAAATTAATCAGATTTTACAAAATGGGGATCAACTGTTTTCAAATATTGCTGATTGATGTCACATTTTATCTTTAACATGTTTCAAAGGTGGTACTTAATGTGCTAATAAAAATGAAAACCCTAATATATGCGACACCGGCGGTTAAAGGGTTAAGCCCCTCACGATGCATTAAAGCTTCATTCTGCATCTCCGAAAAATGACTTAATTTCCCGTTTTTGAACGAAAATTTTCATGGAATTTTTAAATAATAACACTATAGTTGGCACATTTGCCACCCAATTCAAGTCATCTTCATCCACTACAAGTCGAGAATTGCGACAGCAATTCGCGGCTTGTAGTGGATGAAGATGGCAATGGTAAATTCAGGCTTGAAAGGGTTTAAATAAGCCACGTGGTGCATAAATACATCTAGGGAGCCTAAAGGGTTAACCCAATGAGTGTTGCCATTAGAAGTGTACTGAGGGTGGCGACCGTTTGAGCGCTACCAGACGTCCACCGATCGCCGTACTCGTGGTCGATCTCATCTATGGGCAAATCACAACCACTGCTGCTGCCAGATTTGATGGTAAATGATTGCAAAGAGAATGTCATGTCAGTACCTGCAAACAAACAAACAGACAAACATTATTCAGGTCATCTCCTGGCCGACAGAGGCCAACAATCCTAGCAGACACGAGATATTGACCTAATATTGGCTTAATGTTGGGCCAGTGCCGCAGACAGTGAGTTAATATTTTTCCAGCATTGATTCAATAGATCACGTTTGCTGATAAATATCCCTGTCGCTGCTTGGCGATCAGCATGCATCAACGCATGCATAACGCTTGAAAAAATCAACCGAACGACGGCAATTGCCGACCATCGCTGGACCATCGACATGCTATCGCGGTGTGCGTTGCGCAATTGTTTTTAATCGTAGGACGTAGTAATAGTAGTACATTTTTGCTGAGTATCACTTTTCAGCACTGTACTTTATATTGCCGGTTGTTTCAAGGTTACTACGGCCAACATCAGTGCCTGTACTGACAGTGATACTGCTCTGGCAGTACCTGCACTGATATGGGAGCTACATTGGCACCACTGTAGTGCGGAGGAACTAGGGTACGCCAATGGTAATCCGCCCGAAGATTATGGCCATCCACATGGATGTCGCAACGTCCCTTGGATGTTTGCTGTAGACTATATTGCTCCGTACCATGCAGTAAAGCATGCAACAGACGGAACAGATCCCTAGTGACCCTTACCAGATGGGGGCAAAATGTACTACATGTACTACTAGAAATACTCCCAGTACCCATATCGTATATAAGCATGCAAAACCCCGGAAAGTACACTAGCGCGTAAGAGCAGATATTAGATGAGCATTGGGTGGTTGTTAAATGGGTGCTGTACATATGCAGCATGGGAAGCGTGATTGTTGTACTCGCTATGGAAGGGGGATCGGAGATGTTTAATGTTGGATTTGACTTTTTAAATCCATTTTAATTCAGTCTCGAAGGCACAGTAAGAATCTTAGCCTTATTTCCTATAGCACTATTCTGTAAGTTTGTTTTGGGATGGGTCCTTATATAGGTGGAGTAGTAATCCCGCGATTATCATGATTATTAAAACAGACAATCAGGTGGTTTGCGCAAGATTTATAAAGGCACAGTAAAAATTACTTGTTTTATAGGCTGTTAGAGCGGCATTGGCTTTACTCTGTTTTCTTATGTATACACTATAAATATTAAAAACTGGGGTTGGAGTCACAAAAGAAATACTGAAGTACCAAGTCGTGTTTTTAAATATAAAATAATGTGAGGTAATTGCATTGTAATACGTCGAGAACACGCTGATAGTCATGCTCTAATCGTCCAGTGTGTTATAATATAATAACGCATGCACATTATGGAATTATACGTTTTATGGAAACATATTATTATTATAAAAACATAAAGTATTCAAAAAAACCTGAAATAGATTATAATTGACTTTAATCAATCCACTATAATTATAGTATTCTAGTTTTGTAAATATATATTTTAAAAGTCTGGGGCCCATTTCACCAGGAATATTAAAATTGATCTGATAGTCACTTGATCTCAATTACATTAGAAAAGAACAAAGCAATCATAACTCAGCTAATGGAAATACGATAAAGTTGAAAAAAGATTGGCATAGGCCTATACTGTACGTTTAAATCTTTAGAATTGTCGCTCATCCATTTACATGAATACTAAAACATGTCGGTTAATATGGTAGTGGGGTTCAAATCAATGGGCCAGAACTCACATCAAATTAAAAAAAATGAGCATCGAAGATAAGAAAGCACGACTTACCTGTCAATTCTTTTTCCTCGCTACCATAGTACACTGTCAGTTTATGTGCGTTAGAGCATACAGTGCATTTCAGAGTAATGTTATCTTCTGTGAGATTGTAATTGATTTTGTTGGAAAGATAATCTATGCTGACGAAATCTAGCCCGGTGGTGTTCTGGGGCAGGTACGGTTTGAAGAAAGATAACTGCTCGGGCTCGAGCCTGAGACCACCGTACCCGAACAGCAGACTCTGCAGGAAGCCTGCCTGGCCGGGGAGATAGTTTACAGCACCCGATCCGTCCGGTCTCTCCGTCCATACCTGGATGAGAATACTCAACTGAATGACTCTTATATCCATTTGCTCACAAATAGTTTACATTAGCAATTCAATGTAGTTACACCAGATTTTATTTTATCTTGAAATGTCAAAGCAAACAAATATGTTCACCCACTTGAAGTGGTGTGTCGCTGCCGCGACCCACCACTTCAAGTGGGTGAAAATATATGTTCAGGTCGCCTCTGGCTACGACGTAGCCAAAACCGACCTGAACAGGTATCAGATGAAATATTGTGGAAAAATCAGCACAAATCATTGTGACATGGACAGGTGAAGGTAGTGCATTGTATAGAATACCTATAATAATACATCAAATTGAAGCTCCGACGTCTTCTGCGTGGTGGATTATACCATATTTTATTCAATAAATTGTCTTTAAAATATGTCTCCTTCGTAGCATGCGGAGCCGAGCCGAACTGAACAGGTAACTATTGCCCATATGCCTTTCTCCAGAGACCACACACAGACGTTCTATACTCTAAACAAAATAGGTTCTTTAGAAGGAACCCTTCAGTACTATCACCATGCAACCCCAGGAGAACCCTTGGGTTGCATGGTGATTGTACTGAAGGGTTTTTTTGAAAGAACCTATATTGTTTAGAGTGATATACTTATGTCATGTCACATTATTACTGATAAATTCTGACGTAAAGTACATTGTACTGTTTTACGACTTTGCAATGTACACACAATCTGATTTGAAAGCACACGACTACATTATCTGTGACCATAACACAGTTTTACAGTTAACAACGATCAAAATGTAACATACTGTAGATTGTATCTAATAAGTTGTGTTTAGGATTGCTTAAAGCTAAATGTAAAGCGTACGTAGCATTGTTTAAATCAAGTGTAATTATTTGAGTGCTACAATGACAAACCTTGAAGGGTTGTGTTACGTAAGGGGCATAGCTTTTGTTGAACAGTCTGTCTGCCTCCTCCGTATTACCTCTCTCCATATATCCAATGGCGTACATGGCCCACGTTGTACCAGGGGCTATATACAAAAATATGATCGTGGCATTTTAAAAAAGTTATATTTATAGGTAATAACATGCATTTTTTACCTTATTTAACTTATATTTTAATAAAACACCTTAATGTTCAAGTGATCCAAATCAATACAAAAAACGACAGCTAAAACACCACTAAACTATCTCTATACATACTTACACCACTTCTATAATATTAAAAAAAGGTAAAATACCCGAAATATATTTTGAGATATCAGTAACTTGAATATGACTATAAATACAGATTCATACATGTAAAACAATGGTAAAATGCGAGCGTGGATCACTTTACCTCCAAGCCATTCATTAAGACGTTTTTTGTCTAATTTACTCAATTATTTACTACGATCCATCTGAATAATCAAATATTGGTGATCATTTTATGTATCGTGTATGATATCGTCCCTATGCTTATTACGAAATTCGAATATAAAACAAGTAATGTTCGAGGCTCTCAAAACAATTAGACCTAATACACATTTTAGCAGAATTTGATGGTATTTTGGTATTAAACATAGCAAAGAAGCTACGAGTAATTTACTAGATCTTACCAAGTTCATCAGTTTTGTCTTCGTAATATTTCAGATCGTTTTCTCTGACACCAGATGGCATGTCCCACATGTAAGGAAATCCCAGCAACACTGCATCAGCCTCACCGATTTTGTTAGCTGTAACGTAAACATATATATGTCTTATGTGTAGAGACATAACATATCGTCTACATAGTTAACTGTGTATATTTCTAGATTGAACGATTCTGTCTAAAGAACATCCTAGTGGACACAAAACATTTGTATAACATTTGTAGAATGTTGGACCAACGTCAACGACGTTGGGCCGTCGTTGTACAAATGTTATACAAATGTGTTTTTTGTTTACTGGGATATGCTTATATTACAGTGGATTCTGCGACACTGGACCAACGTTAAACTAACATTTGTGCAACGTCTTGTGTCTTCTGGGTTAAATACTGAATCTATGTTACGCACTTTATAAGCAATTTGAGTTGTTTTGAGTAAAAATGGTGTATATCCCACTTATAATACTATTGCGTTTTATGTTTTCCAGTGCGGGTGACGGCTATAACCTATTAAACGCCAAATTATTGAATTGGAATTTTCACCCACAAGTGAGTGAACTTATTCAGATTTGACAAAATGGATGTCAACTACCCAGAAATCGTACTGATTGATGCCACGTTTTATCGTTAGCATGTTTAAAAGCTGTTGTAAAGCTGGAAAAATGGAGGTCAACGATTTTGAAATCCTGTTGATTGATGTCACGTTTTATCGTTAACATGTTTAAAAGCTGCTATTAATTGTGCTAATAAAATTTAAAAAAAAGAAGAATATAATCGGGACCGGCTGTTAGAGGACTAAAGGTTTTCGAGGTTTTTTTTACTAAAATTTATCAATAGCGCGTATTGCGGGTGCAGCAATCATTGCATAGTATGTATACTTTCTAAGCAGTTAATCGTGTTGATAAGGTATGTAACCCATAACGTCAAATCTAGGTTTGTAAACAACCAGCGCTGCTATCATCTCATCATTCTTATTGAAATTAATGATAATTTTGATATCATTGGTTATTCACACAGTATCAGGTATATAGGCGATTGTATGACATCAAAAATAAACATCAGAAAAAAAAATTCAGCTTTCTTGGGCCATTTCCAGCACTGCTGATGCGTGATCTCCATAAGGTTCTGTCAATGGACCAACGGATGTCACATTGCCGCAACCTTACCGGGATCACGTATCAGGTTAAGTACTTAGCAAGAGTACAGCCTTTTCTTGGATTCACTATCTTCACCAGGTGCGTCGATCTTAGAGAAGATGTGTATAATTGGCACCCTCCACACGAGAACAAGATGCGCGTCCATACAACAACAAGATGACAGATATCATCAATCAACCAATCAATCAATCAATAAAACTTCTATAGCGCCTATATCCTCAGCGGACCGAGCTCAGAGGCGCACAAATCCTTAGTGTGATCATGTGTCATAAGTGGGAAGGCCAAAGCAGGTTCTTCAACAGGGAGCCGGGCCGCTGAGGAGCTAGGGTGGGAAAGTCAGATCAATTAGGTGCGATTTAAGTAATTTCCGGAATGTTAAAATTGTTTCGGTATTACGTATTGGCGTTCCATAACCCTTGGCCAGATATAGAGAAAGCTCTTGACCCAGTCTTAGTTTTTATTGTGCAAATTTTAACATAAATGCGAAACTTGACATGAAGCCAATGTAATTGTTTTAGAATAGGAGTGGACGACTAAAACGTGGGGCATTGGTTACAACTCTTGCAAGACAATTCTGAACGCGTTGTAATCTAGCGATATCGTTTTCTGGTATATTGAAAAAACAGTGAGTTACAATAATCTAACTTGCTACTGACCAGTGTCACTGCAATTTGCTTGGCAAGATCTAAGGACAGACTTTTTTGAAATCGACGCAAATCACGGATATGATAGAAGCATGCTCTACATGTTTGTGATATGTGTTTTCGGAAATTCAAGCTACTGTCGAATACTACACCGAGATTTTTGGCTGATGCAGATGGATTTGTGTCTTGATCTAGAAAAAAGCATGGGAAATTATTTAGGATTTTTTTTCTCGCTGAAGTTTGGTCCCAATAAAAAGAAATTCTGTCTTGCTAGGATTTTAGACCTTGTCATCCAGGCCGACACACCCATTAAACAATGTTGCAACTTCCAACTTCTCAAGAGATTCCTTAGCGTTGGAAACAGATAGAGACATGTATATTTGAGTATCATCGGCATAAACATGGTGGTTTATGTCAATACTGGAGATGATAGGGCTGAGTGGGGTGGTGTATAGAGTAAAAAACACTGGTCCCAGCACAGATCCCTGTGACACTTCATACGAGAGTGTGACTTTATCTGACAGAGTGTCTTTATTTTTTACGGATTGGTGCCTATTTTGCAAATAAGAAGAAAACCAAATTTGAGCCTGCCTAGATATTCCATACCAATCTGAGAGTCTATTTGTTAATGTAGCATGGTCAATGGTGTCGAAAGCGGCCGACAGATCAAGCAAGGTCAGAGCTGTAACCTCACCCTGGTCCATACTAATAACTATAACAACAATATAGCAGCGCCCATGCAACAACACGATGACAGAGATCATATAACAACAAGATGGCAGAGATCATACAAAAATAAGATGACAGAGATCATAAATTATAACAACAAGATGACAGAAATCATATAACAACAAGATGACATGGATCATATAACAACAAGATGACAGAGATCATATAACAACAATATAGCAGCGCCCATACAACAACAAGATGACAGAGATCATATAACAACAAGATGGCAGAGATCATATAACAACAAGATGACAGAGATCAAATAACAACAATATAGCAGCGCCCATACAACAACAAGATGACAGAGATCATACAAAAACAAGATGACAGAGATCATACAACAACAAGATGACAGAGATCATATAACAGCAAGATGACAGAGATCATATAACAACAATATAGCAGCGCCCATACAACAACAAGATGACAGAGATCATATAACAACAAGATGGCAGAGATCATATAACAACAAGATGACAAAGATCATATAACAACAATATAGCAGCGCCCATACAACAACAAGATGACAGAGATCATACAAAAACAAGATGACAGAGATCATACAACAACAAGATGACAGAGATCATATAACAGCAAGATGACAGAGATCATATAACAACAATATAGCAGCGCCCATACAACAACAAGATGACAGAGATCATATAACAACAAGATGGCAGAGATCATATAACAACAAGATGACAGAGATCATATAACAACAATATAGCAGCGCCCATACAACAACAAGATGACAGAGATCATATAACAACAAGATGGCAGAGATCATACAAAAACAAGATGACAGAGATCATACAACAACAAGATGACAGAGATCATATAACAGCAAGATGACAGAGATCATATAACAACAATATAGCAGCGCTCATACAACAACAAGATGACAGAGATCATATAACAACCAGATGGCAGAGATCATACAAAAACAAGATGACAGAGATCATAAATTATAACAACAAGATGACAGAGATCATATAACAACAAGATGACAGAGATCATATAACAGCAAGATGACAGAGATCATATAACAACAAGATGACAGAGATCATATAGCAACAATATAGCAGCGTTCATACAACAACAAGATGACAGGGATCATATAACAACAATATAGCAGCGCCCATACAACAACAAGATGACAGAGATCATGTAACAACAATTAAGCAGCGTCCATCTAACAACAAGATGACAACATCCATACAACAATAATATGATAACGTCCATACAACATTAAGATGACAACATTCATACAACAATAAGATGACAATGTCCATAGAACAACAAGCTGACAACGTCCATACAACAATAATTTGACAACGTTCATACAACAACAAAATGACATAGTCCATACAAAAATAACATTGCAACGTCCATGCAACAATAAGTTGACAACGACCATACAGTAACAATATAGCAACGTCCAAACAACAACAAGAAGACAACGTCGATAATACTCCAATAAGATGAAGGTTTCCATAAAACAACAAATATGACAGAGTTTATACAACAATAAGATGACAACGTCAATACAACAACAATATCACATTGTTCACACAACAATAAGATGTCAACGTCAATACAATAGCAAGGTGACAACGTCCATACAACAACAAGATGACAGCGACCATACAACAATAAGCTGAAAACGTCCATACAACAACAAGATGACAGCGTTCATACAACAACAAGATGACGACGTCCAAACAACAACAATATGATAACGTCCATACAACAATAACCTGACAACGTGCATACAACAACAAGATGACGTGTTCATACAATAACAAGATGATGACGTCCAAACAACAACAATATGACAACGTCCATACAACAATAAGAAGGCAATATCCATACAACAACATTATGGCAACATGCATACAACAACAAGATGACAGAGTCCCTACAACAAGATGACTGAGTCCATACAACAAGATGACAGCTTCCATGGATACTATTTATTGAAATATCTAACAAATCAGAGAGAAATGAGCTAATATTAGTGAAACTTACATGAGGAATATATATCTGGGAAATCTTCAAACTGTTCGTGGATGCCTTCGTCTTCATTGAAGGGGAATAATAGCTCTCTGACCACCTTGATCCAACGATCTGGGACTTCTTGCTCCTCATCTAGTTTGGCCAGACAGGCTGCATACCGTGCTGTGTAGACGCTGAGAGCGGCCAGAACGTTAGTTATAACAGAGTTGTTCACGTCAGTGTGATGCATGTCAGGCCCCATGATATCTACGAATCAGAATAATAACAGATCAGTATGCTTTATAACACCGCTTACAAGACCCAGCATTACAATCCTAATGGCCTGAGATACTCTAATACGGCGCATGTAAAAAAGACTCCGTGTCAGTGAACATCAAACAGAAGACATATGCATTGAATGACCCTTCTGTTACGAGCACTGCGAGTTGTTTCAAGTAGAAGATGTCATTCAATAAATAAAATGTGGTGTGAAGTAAATGGCACTAGTCGTGCTGTAAAAGAAAACTATAATTCCCGGGCCTTTCAATAAATTATTTGCCTCGTGGTTGGACGAGCCAGTTGTTTGAAAAAATAGGGCGAAATTCTGAAAGACCAACGGCGATGATCAACAGAAAATGCATGCATTTGCATATCATGGTTCGCAGATAACCATGCAGTGGATGGACCTACTTTATGTTTGGCACAAAAATGGGCCTCCCCTCACAGGGTAGAGAATCAACCCATTTTATTAACATAATGTATATTCCTTAACAAACCTAGGATTGATAAAGGCAACACATCTCTATTGTAAAAACACAATACGAGCGGAAGTGATGATTCTCACATAGGCCTGACACCAACCCAGCTAACACAAGACATTGAGCCATTGTTTAGGAGCAGTGCAATACCCAGGCTTGCTGTTATGCTACATGACGGTTTTCATTCATATTCAGTTAACATTGCTATGCAATTGCTATATATAGCTTCATATGAATTAAAATGTTTTTTCGTTTGACTGATTGTAAATTATAGCAAGTACATATTATTATGTAGCCTACATGTTATAATTTACAATCAGACAAACTCAGGATTTTAAAAAGAAAAGTGAAGGGTTTTCAAGAGCGTGATCAATTCTGTGATAATTAATACTAATCTATGTGGTTTACCATTGATGACATAGCGATCTTTCGTCAGGTTGTAGTCGGGTCTGGAGTACCAGAAGTGTCCCATCTCCCGTAGAAAGTCCACACCGCGGGTGCCATCTGTGCCGTTCTGGAGCTCTGTCAGCCAGGTTGAATCTCCACTGGCAGAAATATACTGCCTTCCTGCGAACGAGATGTGGCCGGTGATGTGATCTTTCTGATCGGAGCAATCTTTGCAGGTTGACGGAGTCACATCAATCCCCGTGTAAGCGCTTTCCCATGGGAACTGGGTACCAGCCAGACCACCCTGAACAGCTGTACGTAAGGCTTCTGTCATAGTATGAATACGGTAGTTCAGCATCTGTTTGATCGGCTCTGAGCGGAACATCAACAGAGGTGGTAGCATCCATATCTCCTGGTCCCACGTCACGTGACCATTGTAGTCTAAGCTCTCGTTGCCACGTGACAAGCTGCAGGATGACAGACCATAGAACTTACTGTTTGTCTGGTATGGGTTCATGGCAGGCAGACTGCTGTACAGGTAGTAGAGACTCCCGTATGCCGCCTTCGCCATGCTCAAGTTCCCGGTCACCTCCACTGAACCCTCCTCCCAGATGTCCTGCCATCCATCCACGTGCTCGTTGTACATGGTTTCCAGATTTGCTTCAGATGTTTTCACCACATTATCATCAAACTCCTTCTTAGCCGTATCATTAACCTTATCCACCGACAGAAAATAGACGTAGTGCTTTGGCTGATCACCGCTATTTGATGTGTATTCTGCCTCGATTTCATTATAGTACAGGAACATGGTTGTTTTCTCTCCACCACTGACCTCGGAAGTTTCTATCTTTCCTTCGCTTCTCCTGCAGCTACCATCAGTGCTATTTAAAAGGGGTAAATAAACAAACAATATATAGACATGTGAAACTGATCAATGATGACACCCTTCACATGTTAGTCGCGCATAAATGCGCCATAGAGCATATTTTAAATTGAAGTACGTTCAAATAAAATTGATAAAAATTAGACTGCTCTATCCTTTGTTTCTATATAATAATTACACTTGGAAGTTGTCTAATATTGGGTAATTTTGATCACTGTCAAGTGGGAATTGCGCTGGCAATTTACACCTGACAGTGATGAGAATCATTATGTTTAAGGGGTTTATTAGTATTTCAAAAAACGAACAAATCCCTTACTCGCATTGATTGGTGTCAGAGTATATTTGATTATTCCAGCCCAGTTGATACTCTATATCTGCCGTGTTGGTCGTGTCTGTCAAGTTATCCCTCAGCACTTTGTACTGTGTGGTGTCACTTGAACTAAGTCTTGTGATAGTCAACTCCGTAACAAGAACTCGTGTGTACTTCTGGTGAGCGTACACTTTGTGTTCAACAGCAATATTTGAGCCGTTGATGGTCTCCGTCCAAATTCCTATAAAGACGGCAGATCAGGTATTGAATAGCGTCAATAACTTTTTGGAACTACCATAATGGTAACCATTATTAATCTTAGTAATAAGTCAGGATCATCGTAGTAAGCATTTTGAAAGATACATATTTTGAACTAGGCACTAGCACTAGCACTAGCAACGTTTGATTTGTCATTAACAGGACGTGCTACATGATGACATATATATGTTTAATTGTCATGCAGTCATTGCGAGTGCAGTAGAGGTCAGGAACATGACACTGGTAGATATTTAGCCTGGTTTGTAAATCTTATTGCTGAAATCGAATGATACTATTATATCGGGATTTAAATATTATGAATATGTATGAAGCTGCATGGCGCATATTGTCACACGCCGGTTGGGCATAAATTGTCAGCAGAATGACGTCAAATCGTTTATAATTATGTGGTGAATGGATGTCATTTTAATAATAACAGCAATATGTTTGGTCGGCGATGTGTTGACTAGATGTCTTAATTATATTGTAGCCTACACGTTGAACCATATCACGGTCATTTGATCGTTTGGCCCTGACCTGGTATCAAATGCTAGCCCTTCAGCTGCCGAATAATTTGTTTCAGACTATTTTTCATTCATTTAAAGCTGGAATTGCTAACGCAATTTCCAGCTTTAAAGGGACTGGCCCACGCTAAAATCATAAAAAAATCGGTGATTTTATTTTGGCTTCTTAATATGACCATATGATGTAAACATGTCCATAGACTAGAACTGCGAAAGTTTTTTAATTTTTCTGCTGCGCATTCGCCAGTTAGGCTAGATATAGAGACGAAATTGCTGTTTTCTAATTATTGACAACCATGTCAAAAATAGGAAATGCGGGAATTTCGTCTCTATATCTAGCCTAACTGGTAAATGCGCAGCAGAAAAAAATTAAAACTTTTGCAGTTCTAGTCTATGGACATGTTTACATCATATGGTCATATTAAGAAGCCAAAATAAAATCACCGATTTTTTGATGATTTTAGCGTGGGCCAGTCCCTTTAACCCTAAGTGGGACTATAGTAATTTTATTCCGTTTTATTATCCGATCAAATCACAGTTATTGCTAATGAAATTACCGGTTAACCCTTCAACCGTCTGTGCCGAATATATTCGGGTTTTCATTTTTTATTGACACATTGGGTACCATGTTTTAAACACATTAAAGATAAAATATGTGACATCAATCAGCAAGATTTGAAAAGAGTTCACCTTCATTTTGTCAAATCTGAATAATTTTCACCACTTGAAGTTGTGGATCTCGTCAGCGAGACACAACTTCAAGTGGGTGAAAATTCAAATTGAATAATTTGGCGGTTAAAGGGTTAAAGATCAAGATTTGCAAATGTTTGGTATGGAATTAAACAAATGTGAGTAGTATTCACCCATTTGAAGTTGTGAGTCGCGGTATTCAATTTAGTGGTTTAACCCTTTAACCCCCAAATTATTCAATCTGAATTTTCACCCACTTGAAGATGTGTCTCGCTGACGCGATCCACAACTTCAAGGGAGTGAAAATTATTCAGATTTGGCAAAATGGAGTTCAACTGTTTTCAAATATTGCTGATTGATGTCACATTTTATCTTTGTCACATGTTTAAAAGGTGGTACTTAATGTGCTAATAAAAACTGAAAACCCGATTATATGCGACACCGGCGGTTAAAGAGTTAAGGGGAACGAGATTGCTAAGCGCTGAGGCTAGTACCTCCACAAGCATGGTAATCGTAAAGACAATGTGGTAATTTGTAACCCGACTTCGATCATTTGAGCCCTAACTCTTATGCTGCCGGGACCGAATATATGCGTTTTAAAGCAAGTGTCGGACCAAATAAATTGACCTCGAATTGCTAAAATATTTTGTGCTAGATGTTTAGTTAATCGAAAAATAACATTTTAAAAATAATATTTTTCCATAAATATAATTATTTTTCGTCATTTAAAGGGACTGGCCCACGCTAAAATCATAAAAAAATCGGTGATTTTATTTTGGCTTCTTAATATGACCATATGATGTAAACATGTCCATAGACTAGAACTGCAAAAGTTTTAATTTTTTTCTGCTGCGCATTTACCAGTTAGGCTAGATATAGAGACGAAATTCCCGCATTTCCTATTTTTGACATGGTTGTCAATAATTAGAAAACAGCAATTTCGTCTCTATATCTAGCCTAACTGGCGAATGCGCAGCAGAAAAATTAAAAAACTTTCGCAGTTCTAGTCTATGGACATGTTTACATCATATGGTCATATTGAGAAGCCAAAATAAAATCACCGATTTTTTGATGATTTTAGCGTGGGCCAGTCCCTTTAACGTTTTTACCTATGTAACAATACTTTTCAAACACAACCATTTCAATATGATACATTGCAGTTTATCATGTTTGTGGAAAAATAATAAAAAGAGATGAAAAGTCAAACCTTTTTTGGTGTCCAAGGAGTATGTTCTGTTGGCGTTGAGGTCACCCTCAATCGAAAAATTGCTGGCGTGAAAGTTTTGTATTCGTGCCCGATGACTCTCAGCTAAATCAAATGAAAATGTATTGATGTCTTCAATTATACAGCTAGATAAATGTACTCTATGTTGATATTTTCCATTCAATGCTAACCCTGTGGCATAATTCCAATGATTTTAATTAACCAGTTATAACTGGTTAATATATACTAGTTATAAGCTTAAAAGGTATGAAAATACACCTGTGCCCTGCATCATTTTCAAATAAAGGTTTTATTTGAGACATACGCCCGCACATTTCTAAATTGGAGGCCATCTTTTCTATAGAAAAGAAAATTGAAATATCAATGATTTTCTATGAGATTACTTACATCCAGCTCCGCTGTAGAGGCCATTTAGGTAGAGATTTCCTCCATAAACAACCGTAGCTATATGGCCGTTACCAACGTAAGGTAAAAGGTGCTCCTCTGGCAAACTGTAAAAAAAACAAAGATGAGTTTTCCCCAATCAACATCTGAAGCTTGCGATAATTCAGACACTTCAGTTCATATCCTTTTAACAATACAACATAGCTGTCTTGTTTTCGTCATTTCTGCATAGTCCCTGTTATTTGATTTAACATTATATAATTATGTTACTTGACAGGGGCAAGTGAATGTGGTATGCATTCCCATCAAACATGAGAATACAGCAATAAGCATTGTTTGACGTTTTTGTATGTTTTTATATTGTATCATTTGAACAAAATAATGTATAGGCCCTGTGGGTAATTTACTCACTACGGGTCAATAGTATACACGCTACACAAAATATGAACAAAATCATGAAAGTATTGTTAGTTTCAGTTTTGCTTCACCGGAGTACATCAATAATCAATATAAATCAACCGCCAGCAGAGCTTAAACCGCTATTTTAACAGATTTGAGGCCAAAAGAAACATATGACTCAATACAGCATTTTACAACTCCGTCACGAAAACAACTATTTAGGATTTTTGCTAGGTCATGTTGTACTGATCGAACACCGATCTGTTGTAATGGGAGTGTCAAGGGAAAGGCAATATAAAATAATAAAATGCAAGCTGTACTGATGGAAGGTTGCAATGCGAAAAAATAATCGCAGTGAAAACGTCACGGAGTTGTAAGATTCGTGACGAGTTCTAAATACATGTCCAATCATAAACAAATTGATGAAATCGCCTGGAGTTTAATTTGTTATTAACCCTTTAGCCGCCAAATTATTCCAATTGGAATTTTGACCCACTTGAAGTTGTGTATCGCTGGCGGGATCCACAACTTCAAGTGAGTCAAAATTATTCAGATTTGACAAAATGGAGGTCAACAAATTTCAAATCTTGCTGATTGATGTCACGTTTTATCTTTAACAGGTTTCAAAGCTGATATGTAAGATGCTAATAAAAAATGTAAAAAACAAAAATGGTCGGCACCGGCGGTTAAAGGGTTACGAGTAGAAGTATTGTTATTTATTTAAAAAGTATTATTGACCTCTCCAGTGATTTGCATTGTGGCCAGCGTGAACTTCCTACAACTCAGTCACAAAATGAGAGTGACGGAGTTGAATGAGACGAAGTGGTAATTTACTCACATTTCCAACCACATGGGCAAAGAATGGGTGCTGGATGATGACAGAAACTGTAGAAGCGGCACCAGGCAATTGTGCCGTTTAAATCCACATATAAATCAGCTGTCTAGCTGCAAAGGTTTATGTTTTAACAACCGCTACGTAGTTGTAAGATAAAAGTATGCTATTGAAGTTGTAACTGCAAATTCATTCAAGAAATCCAGATATAGCACACCGATGTCACTCTTTTAATTTATATGATTTTGATAGGCCACCATAGCTCCGTTGTACATCCTAATATTGCTAAACAGACAATAGTTTTGAGGCTACCTTTCAAAAATATGTGCGTTGAGTTGTGAATAAAATTAGGGACATGAACCGGTCCTCTGTTCTCCATACTGGGATAGCTAGTAGATATTTGTCAACTGTTTATTTGGCGAAAATGATTAAAAAATATAAATCCGATAGAGGTAAAAAAAAGTCTGCTAACTGAGCTGGGACACCTTGCTTTTCATAGATTTGTGGTATTTCAAAAGTCATAATGGTGTCAGGAAATGGTGGACGCCGATGTGTCGGTGTGTATGCAAATACGTGATATCATGATGTTACGTTGGTCTTATAATCCAGTAGTAAAATGACATTACTTGACAATAACACTTTTATAAACATGATAAATGTTTCCAATATACGTATACTCTATATTAAATATGCTTCTGACACGGTGGCTTATAAGCTTGTTTTTTTTAATGATATAGGTTATTTACTAAAATGACAAGCAAGTAATCAATAAATAAACATGACAAAACCTACAACCAGCGAATGAACATTTGAACATGGCGAAACGGCTAAGGACGCTGGTGCGGATAGGACAAAACGGACAGGTATTAACAGGTTTCAAAGGTACCTCACATTGAAAAAAATATATGTTTTATTTGTGTTACTCTACATATTAAAACAGGATTGAACGTCACAGATTTCGTCAGATTATATTTACACAAATGTTCATTTATAGTAAAATTAAAAGTACCGGCTCACATGTACACACCATTTTCAAAAATAATTTGATACACTGAACATAATTTTGCATGATAACCCGATAAAATAATTCTCACAATGTAAGGTTGATTTTAGCTTTTCATTAATGGGACAGTATGAAAATGATTGTATTTTAATAGTTATGTATTGTAACTATTTAGAATCTGGAGTGATTAAAACGTGACGGTCACTGTGATCTGGGCGCCAGCATATTTCAACACAATAGCCTGATAGCTACGCCGTATTCGGAGATCGCAAATAAATTGGTAAATTGTGTACTGTTCTCAATCATTATATTTACTCCTGAGACTTATTGCGATTTTTGTTTAAAGAACAATGTTTTCTTTTGCATTTGTCATTCTGGTGATATTTTAGTGGAGGATATTGACAAAAGCTCAAGTAAGCAAGAAATACGGTATGATGAAATGCGTTCAAAAGCACAGTATTTACAGTAAAGTACTGCTAAAATGCGATGCTCCGGCACGCCCACAGGTCTGTCCACAGCTTTGATAATATATTGCATTGTTAAATAATGATTTTCCGTTTAGATCAATCAAGGCAGTTTATTTATTATCAACACATGTAAAAGTTATATAAATTGGAACAGTATAAGCTAATATAATTTATTAGGACAGGACTACGACCGGTATGCTATTAAGTTTATTTTGTGTGAATGTCTGTCCTTCTTAGAGGAAAAAGGGGTACTGTGTTTGGAAACGGTTCACATTTCTATACACCAGTCCTTATTAACATGATTGTGCAATATAGCGTTTCAGGTCCTTAGGCACTTTTTTTTCAGGTTAGGCACTTTTTTTATTTAACAAGTGCTCAGAAAAAAAACACCATTATATATGTGGATAAGAACTTAAATAGGTTTTAGTTGGAATAATGTCGGTCCAGCGTCGCAGACGGTGGCCCAGCATTACATCAGCATTGGGCCAATGTATCGTGTTATCTGGTGTTTCTTGCGCCGAGATTTTAAAGCGTCACCAGCATTATGCAGCAGTCAGAAGACACGGTACAATAACCCAATGCTGTTTCAATGACGGGCCAGCGTCGAAAACTGTGGGTCAACATGAAACAGAATTGATTGAATGCCACGTGTTTGCGCAAAATATACAAGAGACCCAG
>OZ024918.1:38421179-38561179 GCA_964017125.1 Flabesymbios commensalis
CCTCAACCCCGTATATATCCGGGCATAGCAGGACAAGGGTTAAGTTAGCTTATATGATAAGAGCTGATACGGTTGATAAGCCGTACCAGTGGCTGATTGATACCAACTCTGCTCTACAAAGCCAAAAGGCAGTAACTGCTTAATTGCAAAGTAATACAGCACAGCAGCACTGCACACTCGACAAAATTCTTTTTTGTTGTACTCTTTGCAACGTCAGGCTACGTTTGCATATTGGCAATATTCAGATTTTTAGAAACCAATTTGTTCAGTCTCGACGACCCTGTTCGGAGATAACATACATGGATGTTACAAATGATAAATCAAAGATAAATGATGGATGTGCAATCACACTTTTGCTGTATAATAAATACTGAGTATATAATTATGATTATTATAAGCGGGCCACCATTCAAACTTCTGGGGTGGGGTGGTTGGAGTATTTTTAAAATAAATAACAGACTTTGCATGAAAAAAATATTATATTTATTTCAAGAACTGTTCTATATAAACATGTAATAAAATTGGAGATTTTCAGCCGAGTCGGGCTGAAATAAATAACCACCCAACCTTGAATGAATGGTGGCCGCTAAATGCATTTATTATCCATGCAAAGAATTTGTAAACCAGTTCAATATAAAAAATCAGATACGCGATACCAGATTACATTGAAAATGCTTTGTTATTATTTTAACGATTCTTTAGTATATTAAATTTCTTTTTACTTCATCATACGATATATTTGCATTTTCTTGGCAATATACACAGAGGAGCCGTAACCGTACCGATTGTCTCAGACCTTTCGTCGGTTTTGGATACCAGTGTATACTGCTAAATTATGCTGGTATGGACTATCTGGATCTCTCATAAAATGGTTTTAATACTATGTACCTGATCGGAGCGACAAGGTTCAATCGTTGTAATTTTGCTTTGTACACTATGCATCACACCTCTTAGTCAACTTGTAGCCAACCTTGACATCAATGATTATCTCTATGCTGACGCCACACATATTTATTTATCGTTATCTAGATAAAGAGTATAAAGAGTATCTAGAGTTACCTACTTTATTTAGAAAAACATCAAACGTGTTACAAAAAGTTTCCATGTGGATGGCCGCGTCTAAGCTGAAATTGAACTCTGATAAAATAGAATATCCTATCATGACATCTAAGAAGCAACGGGTCATGTGTTCTACATTGTCGCCTATAGGCTATTTTCTTCGCAGACATCTTTCTCGTGATACTGGTAATTAAAACGGTTGCTGCTGCATTTATAATTGGCAATAGACTTGATTATTGTAACTATCATTTCCATAATATTTCTGATCAGGACATTATTAAATTGCATCATGTATAGAATTGCCTGCCTAGAATAGTCAGTAATACCCCACGTTTTAAAAGATCAGCCCCTCTTATAAAATTAAAGTTATGTGGAAATGAATTGCAATGAATATGGTTTTATGCCACCTTTGTGCCCATAATTATGGGGCTAAACTAGGCCAGGATAACCTCCTGAGGATGGTGAGATGAAACTGCCCTCTAGACAGAGGATTAGAGTCCTGGCTGTCTGAGGCCGAATATCGTACCTCTCGGTAACGGAGACTCCCCACAATATTGAATTCTTACGAATGAGCGGGGAAGAAACATTTTGTTTCTTGAAACTTGAATGCTAGAGCGGGAAACGAACCCGCGATCTCCGACTGTCCAAGCAGGCAGCTTTAACCACTGCATCATTGTCTTTCGTGCACTCACAATTCACGAGCAGTCATGCCTTAGAAATATCTTAATATTGACTGCCACTCCTAGGCAGCTTCGCTCAACTGGCACCAGCTCACACGCTGAAAATCTTTCTATAGAAACAGTTTTTACACATACATTTTAATGCGAGTTATCTATCCATTAATTCTTTCTTAAATACCTAGAAATAGTGTATTTAGTATTTTATTAGAACAAAATCCCTCTTGACTCTGGCGCTCGCCTCTGAGTTTATTATGTATTTACTCTTTTTATTTTCCAGTTCCCTTGCCGTACCCTGGATCTCCCCTTGCACTCGAATCTATCTGCTCTGCCATTGATATAATTTGGTTTGCGGCACCAGGTGTTAAATTGGGAGTCCTCTATTGATCCCTGGATAGAGAGGCGTACGAATACTTTTGTTTCTGAACGGATTTTATAGTAGCTGATATTTCTTCGACGTGTGAATAGTTCTCTTTGATATTCTGTGAAACGCAGTGACGTCACTCGGTGAAAACAAGGTTATCTAACACCCCCTCCCCCATACTTCATTCTGTGAAACGCGGTGACGTCACTCTGTGAAAACAAGGTTATATAAGATCTATCCCCCATACTTCATTGTATTAGCAAACTCGGTGAAAACAAAGGAGGTCAAGGTCAGTGAATTTCACAGAATTATGTGAGTGGCAGCTCAAACATGCTAGTGATCGTAACCATGGTAGGCAGAAGATGTTCTGTATTATGCAGTCGAATGGTGAAGTGATCCTCCAGACATAATATAAAAAAATGCTTAAAACTATTAACCATTACAACGCTAAGCGCGATTTTAGTCGTTTTTAATCTATTTTATTTGACGATCAAATTAATGTTATTGTGAACGAATTGAGCGCTTAAACATTATTATTTGCAAATGTAAATGCAAATGAGTAATTTTCACCCACTTGAAGTTGTGGCTCGCGACACAACTCCAAGTTAAATTATTGAATTTAGCGCTTTAACCCTTTAACCGTCAAATTATTCAATATGAATTTTTACCCACTTGAAGTTGTGTCTCGCTGACGCGATCCACAACTTCAAGTGAGTGAAAATTATGCCGATTTGACAAAATGGAGGTCATCTGTTTCCAAATATTGCTGGTTGAGGTCACATTTTATCTTTACCATATTTAACAGGTGGTATTTAATGTGCTAATAAAAAATGAAAACCCCAATATATGCGACACCGGCGGTTAAAGGGTTAATGGTTACCCAATCTAGCAAACAAGACATTGAACGAATGATGTTCCAACGTTGGCCAACCGTCGCCAACATTTAACCATCATTGTTTGAATGATAGTGTTCTTTTGAATACTCACTAGTTTGATGAGAATATATGAACGTCCTCGCTTGTGTCGTTCACATCGCTGAAAAGTCCTCTGGTGTACACCGCGGGTTTCAGTAGCAGATCCATGTCCGGTGGAGCGTACACATTGTCATGGTACGGCTGCCATAGAGATTCTCTGATTTCCTGGAGAGTTGATTTGGCATACGTGGTCGTTACCATGACGGCAGTCATGGCAACCGTTATCGCGTAGTAACGATTCATGTTTGTGATGTGGAACTCGTTTTGTAATTTCTAAAAATGAAGATGTTGAACATGTTGATGATCAGGGTCCATGTTCTCGTACAAGTTACGATACATCGTAGGCTTCTGATTGATCGAGACGGCCGTTTCTAGCAATCAGAAGCCTACGATATATCGTAACTAGTACTATAGTATTACGGGCCATGTAGGCCCCTACGTATGTTTTAAACACTTATGTTAGGTAATAATGTACCCAGTCTCAAGATATAGTGTTAACGGCACCTTATACCCGAGAACTGTTTAATCTACTGTTACAGGTGTGTCGTCAAACTACTGATAATGGGGTGGAGATTGCAAAAGTGAATATTTGTTTCAAAAAATATTTAAACGGAACACACCTGCTTTTAAAGTTTAACCAGCGAGACAAATAACACATTTTCTAATTTACGAAAAAGAATATTTAAAGTCATAATACTGAGAAAATAGGGAGTTTAATAGTTTAAGCCTACATGTCGCATTTACGGACATTCAATGATTTTATTTCAGATACTATTGGTTAACCCTTTAAGCCCTCACGATGCATTAAAGAATCACTTTACATCCCTGAAAGCAGGCCTAATTTTCCTGCAACTAGAGATTTTAGACCGAACATTTCCATGAAACTGATTTACCAATACATACATGTAGCAATTTCCTTTAATTTGTCACTCACATCAAATCATCTTCATCCACTACAAGTCGAGAATCGCGACAGCGATTCGCGGCTTGTAGTGTATGAAGATGACAATGGTAAATTCAGGCTTGAAAGGGTTAAAGAAGCAGTAATTCCACTCATGGTTGAAGAAACTGTGGTTGTTTTATGAAAAAAAATATATTTACGGTCTTACCTTGTCAATAGCGCAGATGTCTCTGTTTCAGACTGTGCTGAGACACCTTGTTATACACGCTCAACACGTGATTTCATCACCAGAATGACGCTGCTACCGTTATTATCTCACTCGGCGCACCTTGATAATGAATTAATAATAGTTATAAATTAACTGGGCCAGATCTCACAAACGTTGGACAACGTGAACCAGATCATATTTGCTCACATCCACCTGGTCATAAATTAGATTGATTATCCCTAATCTTAGGGGACTCTGACATGCACCACCCTCTTCTTATTGATAACCAAGGCGATTCTGCTCTGAAAGCGATTACAGTCGTTTTTTTAACACTGTGTCGCTGACCAGAGCGAAAAAGGCATTTCACAAATATAATAAATACAAAATTCGATTCGAGATTAGCAATGTCACATGCCTGATGTCAACTCAGGATGCACGTACGTCAACATGATTATCATCGGATGTGCTTTCAACATGTTCAATAACTTATCCTGAAATGCGTGGGCGTATACAGAATAAGGACTTTCGAGGGTCAGCTCAAGACATCCATTAACTCTTTTAGCCCCATGAGCCACTTGGTGTGCTCACAGCGGCTTTTATAACAATTGCTTATGACGTTACAAATAAACTGAGAGCTTTGAACACTGGCTTTGTGAGGCACAATAAATACACCAAACTGGAAAGTATTATGTCCATGCAGTCAGACTTATACAAAATTATTCCGGACTTAAAGAGTTAATGAACAATTTCAACCAGTAATCGTTAGAATTTTTTTTATTAGCAACCATAAAGTGTAAAAGATTTTTATTTTTAAGCCCTCACAATGCCATAATACTAATATGGGTGGTATGGATGGTCGTTCAATATCTATGTCACATATACTAATTAAAAGTGGTCAATAGTTTATGTCTGTAATTTACTGGATTATCATAAACACAAAATTGACATGCTTAACATCACTAGGCCTTTACAAAACGGGATCAGACAGAATTACATAGACTAGCACCAGTTGAACTTAACATATATATAGTTCCGCTTTGCACATGAGGATTCTAAGCATTTGGTTATAACAATACATGACTCACACCCTCTGATAAGTATTGTCAGCACCTCATCAGACTCATTCGAACCCTTTGACTGATAGCGGCTCATCACTAGTTTCCACTCGCTTGAGGCTGAAATTGCTGACACAACTCCAAGCTTCAAATAAAGGGAGAAGAAAATAAGATAACCAATGTCATATTATAAAAATATACACACATCAACATGCCCTGGACAAACATGATAAAACACCATTACCTTTTACTAATTTAAATTTGTCTTTTCTAATACGTGCAGGTAGCCCTAGATGGTGTCAGATAATATACAGTGGTGATAACATGTAAGAGGAGCATGTTCATGTAGTGATAACGTTACCTTAGCAGCATTATCCTGACTAGTCAACATATCAGTCAATATCATTCTGCCGCGAGATAAGTTTAGCCTGGGATAAACGGATCAACTAAGGCCTTATACTGCAATGCCAAAAGGCAGTAATTGCTGGCTTTGCAGAGCAGCATAGCCGTCTACCCCGATCTTTTAATAACCTTAAAGCGCTGAAATAATTTTGTATAAACCATGGAGACCAAATTTTTTTTTTCAATTTGAAAATGTTATAATTTGAAAATGTCTTAGTTGGCTCTAAGTTACGCTTCATTTGAATACAATAAGTTATGGGTCTACGGACATTATACATATTTTTTATGTATTCCTCAATTTAAACATGAAATAAACATGAAATAAACATGGAGAAAACCAGAAGACAGCATACGCGACCATCTTCTCTACTACAAATTAAAAATTCAGTCTGAAGCTCGCTTTTTAGATTTCAGCATCTGATGTTTGTATACGTCTGAATTCTGACATCTGTAGACGTCTGAATTCTGACATCTGTAGATTCTGTCACCAGTGGTCACATGTTGGTATCAGTTGTACTAGTCATTGCCTGTGATTCAGTTGTTTTGTAAATAAGGGTATTAACCCTTTAAGCCCTCACGATGCATTAAAGCATCATTTTACATCCCTGAAAACACACTTGATTTTCCTACAACCAAGGGTTTCAGACCGAAAATGTCCATGAAACTGGTTTACCAATACGTGGTAATTTTCTTTAATTTTTAAACCACATCAAATCATCTTCATCCACAACAAGTCGAGAATTGCGACAGCAATTCGCGGCTTGTAGATAGTGTATGAAGATGACTATGGTAAATTCAGGCCTTAAAGGGTTAAATATTATACCTAATAATAAACTATGATGCCAGTGTTTGAAACATCCAAACTCCGTTAAGCATGTGAGCTCCATCATCATAAGCAAAGTAAATCAGATTTATTATGCTCAACAGGAGTCTGAATGGGCTGTTCAGGGCTAGAGGACAAAAATTAATAGTCGTCGCTTTACAACAATCTTTGCCAGGTGCACCTCTACATAATTCTGAGAGTGGGGAGTCCGTACGCAAAGAAATGTCAAGGGTCGTGCAGTCTTTGTTTGGTGGTCATTATACCTTCCCGCACGTTAGAGGGTGTGAATTGGCTTGCATCCAAAGGCTCCTCATCCCCAAAAGGCGTGAGAGGTGTTCCGACTACCGGGCCTGGGCCTGACAGACGTATGATAATAATTATAGACCACTGCACTTCCATCACCTGATCACCAGGGCATTGGAAATAAATACATTTGGCCCCTGTTGAATAGCCAGCGGCCAGGGCATGGAGCATCATTACTCCACTACATGAAACCTCTGTGAATACCCAGCGGCCAGGGCATTGCCTCTGGGCGGACAGTTTGTAGAGAATACACGAGGTCTGCCCTCGCTGGATTTCTTGGCCCTATGGTATAGTGGTTAGCACCGCTGTCTTTCACGCCAGAGTTCGGGGTTCGGTTCCCGGTCTCGGCGGTTTGAAAGAAACAAAAATGTTTCTTCCCCATCCACGTGTGAAACTCAGTATTGTGGGGAGCTTCCGTGACCGAGAGGTAGCGTGCTCGGTCTCAGACCGCCACGGCACGAATTTCGAATCCTGTGTCTGGAGGACAGTGTCATCTCAATCATCTCACCATCCTCAGGAGGTTCTCCTGGCCCAGTTTAGCCTATATGTGCACAAAGGTGGCCTAAAGCCCGATTCTGCACAAAGGTGGCCTAAAGCCCGATTCATCTCATTTCGCTGGATTTCTTCTTGATTTCCGCGGGCGAGAATTGTCTTCTTGTGCTATTTTACAGCCAGGCCTTCGTAGTACAGCAGCGGAGGGACCAAATTTTTGAGGTACCTAAACCGGCGGTACAACATTTATCCACATGTCTAGAATTGTTCCCAGGGGTCTCTAGATACAGAATCTGGTTGATGACATTGCCAGAAATGGGAGCGGACTGAGAATTTGACAATTTTGTACACCTACCCAATTTTTAGAGAAACAACAGGTATATATTTTATAAATATAGCTAACACTCATTTTAAGCATACACACATACAATATACAGATATTTCATATAAAGGTAATTAGATTTCCGTTCCAATGATGTATTACATGATGCAATGGAGCAAAGAGCTATCTCTACAAATACGTTGAAACATTTTTCTTATTACAAAATAATCAAAATTGAGAACAAAACAAGCTAGTCAACATGGCCATTAGAAACATAATTAATAACCATGTCTATATTTAACCTATGATTTCTGAACCCAGATATGTATATTCTTGAAGCTGAGTGATAATTAGATCGGTATATGACATGTATATTTTTAAATGATAGAATATTGTAGCTTTTTCTGGAAATGTCTTTATCCTGGGCTGAAATATAAAACATTGAACTTTTCTCGATATTCGAGTGCAGATTTTTTTTCGCTAGTTTTTCTATAATTTGGGTGTGCTGAGTTCGAATCTGTCGGATAAAATTATATCTTTGGTGTCCTTCATCTTGAAATAAGCAAATAAAAAAATGGCCGCCAAAACTAAATCTTTTCTATATTTTTTTGCCCATTAACGCTCAATTTTCGGTTCCTGCATGATTTGGATTTGCTAAATATATCTGTCATATTTTTCGATAAACACGACCTTTGAATTAATGCGTTTTTGTGCATCTGAACTATAATATAAAAAACAACATTTGTTTAATAGAAATAAAAAAAATAGACTAGGTAATACGGCAGATTAGGCTACAAGGCATTCAAAACTCTGTTTAAGCATAGTTTTCTTTAACATGTTTTGATGTGCTTAGTATTTAGATTGAGGTCATTAGTTTTATTGTAAATAGGTAAAATGACGTCCATCTTGGATTTGGCGATAAAATATAGGTCAGACTATAAAAAATAAACACACAGAAATGTGTGTTTCAGCCCCCAAGTCATACACAAAACACACATTGAGCAATATCGAGCCACAACTAAAAAAAAAGGTTAATTTATATTTTGATAGCCATTTTTTTTTTGCTCATATAAAGATGTATGTCGCGGCTATTTTGGATTTTTTCCATTTCAATTTACTCCTCAGCAACGTTTATTTCGGATCCACTAAGTTACAGTAACAGTAAATATGTAAAAAACGACGATGTCTTGTATTTAAAGGTTAAATAAAGGTTATTTCTTTCCAAAAACACATAAATTTTTTTTTTAAAAAAACCTTGCTGAAACCATAAATTGTGCTTTTATGTGCGACAAACCATAAAAAATATGGGAGTTTCTTTACATTTTGGCAGCCATTTTGTGTTTTGCTAATTTGAAGGTCAAGGTCACCAAATATAGAATGTCATTCAACAGATTTGAATTTAGCACACATACATAATGGAAAAACAAGTAGATAAAAAAATATGCACACATATTCTGAGATTTCACCCTATGCTAAATACACATATTTTCATGAAAGGCTTCAATATTCGTTCATTAAAAAATATATATGACATTTATACATATAAGTAACACCAGAAATACATCTCCTCTTGTATTTCTGGTAACACTCATTTTTAAGCATGCACACATCTTAGTTCAGAAAATATGGGCCATATATGGATATGTCTAATAGTTACGTTTTATTAAATCGTTTTGTTTCTCCAAGTTGAATCGTTTTGTTTTTCATTTTGATTATTTTATAATAAAAAAATGCTTGAGCGTATGTGTAGAGACGACCACTTATTCTACTGCAATGTGTGATATGTCATTAGAACGGGAAATTCATTCTCTCTTATATTGTATACCGCAAGTGCATATTGGTTAATCAGAATATAAAACGACAGACGTTTGCATAACCATTACCCCCTAATTTTAGACAGGTTCGGGGGTACCCTCATATAAGCGGGCAAAATATAAAGTTCGTCCCTATTTTTTTTCACTATTCATGTTGTAGCCCCTGGCGTATAGCTATATTTTAAAAAAGAATTTTAAATAATGCATTATTGATATATAACTCTACAAATCAAGCATTAATCATATGATTTTGAAACAAAGGGTGTCTCTGAACCAGATGACACCGATCGTGGGGATTTTCTTACAGAATAAAACATGTGCTTCTCAAATTTTTGCAGAAAATGTGAAATTCTGAACATTTTCTTGATCATTTTTGGCAGCCATCTTGGATTCAGTCGTATATATCACATTCCAGCATTTGTAAATACTTGAACGAACATTAAAATGTAAGATTAGAGACCCAGACCGTGTTTGGAATGCGAAATTTAGGAACACATTGTTCAATAATACATTTCAGGAGAAATCATGGATTTTACGGCGGCAATTTTCAAATTGGTCATACTGATCTACTACTCGAAAAATCAAGCATTGGTAAATTAATTCTGATTTAACCCTTTAACCGCCAAATTATTCAATCAGAATTTCCACCCACTTGAAATTGGGTCTCGCTGACGCGATCAACAGCTTCAAGTGAGTGAAAATTATTCGGATTTTACAACATGGAGGTCAACTGTTTTTAAATATTGCTGATTGATGTCACATTTTATCTTTAACATGTTCAAAAGGTGGTACTTAATGTGGTAATAAAAAATGAAAACCCGAATATATGCGACACCGGCGGTTAAAGGGTTGAGGGATGTGTCTGAGCAAAATGATACCGCTCATGGAGACATTTGTGCAGAAATGAATCTGTTGTCATGAACTATTTGCAAAAACAAGCCTCGAATTGCTGTCTAACCCCAAGGGGACGATAGACAATTTAATGAAAGCTTAGAACATTATAATTATCCCGGTTTATCACGTATCATATTATTTTTTATTCAATTAATTTGGTTGAAAATATGTTTTGTGGGAGCCTAAAAGGTTTTAACCCTTAAAGTGCTGACCAAAAAGTTTATTTAAATTTAAAATCCTCATAAATTACTTAGTCAGCTCTTCATTTGAATACTTATGTTATGGGTTTACGGCCATTAGAAATATTGTTACTCTTACAGTGCAGGGATCGACTTTAGTCGTCAGAATCTGACGTCTACAGACGTCAGATTCTGACGACTAAAGTCTATCTCCGCGCTGTAAGGGGTAATACTATGTGTGGTGTGTGCCTCTCACTTGGGTACCACACAATAAGCACAGGGTGTTTAGCCGATGCAGCGCCAGCGTCATAGACGGTGAAACAGTATTGAACCCACCGGGGGACAGAAGCGTGGATACAGACACATTTGCTAGGGTACATAGCAATGCTCGGACTGTACATCCTCCCTAGCGAATGTGTCTGTATCCACGCTTCTGTCCCCCAGTGATTGAACCAGAACAAATTCATAGAGGAGCATCCTGTAATTACGTCAGTTTTATTAGCGACAAGCTGGCTATAGGGATAAAGAATTTATAAATATAACATCAATAATGCATGACAACAAATTATACACACGCGACGCTGACATAGCCAATATTTTCAATAAACACTTTACTAGTATAGCAGATAAATATTTAAGCCATTCAAGTAGCAACAACCATTCACCAGATATGCTGCCTCTAAAAGAGTTCATAAAACACAAACTTCCCAAAGAAAATATATTTAAAATACCCTTCATGACAGAGCACTTCGTTGGCAAATGTATATCCAATCTTGACAACAATAAAGCCACTGGTATTGATAACATATCAATTAAAATCCTCAAACTGTCATCTCCTTGAATTGATAAACATATAGCAAATATTTGCAACCATAGTATACGCACTGGAATTTTCCCAAATGACTGGAAAAAAGCACGCATTATTCCACTTCACAACAGAAATTCAACTGAAAATCCAGAGAATTACAGACCTATTTCTATTTTACCTATTCTTTCAAAAATTCTAGAGAAGCATGTTTACAACTCACTGTATGAATTCCTAAATATAAATGATCTGATATCAACTAAACAATCTGGTTTCCGTAGTAAACACTCTTGTGAAACTGCACTCACCGCAATGACAGATGAGTGGCTCAACGCCATGTATAATAGTGAATATTGTGGCGTAGTCTTTGTTGATCTATGCAAAGCATTCGACCTGGTGAATCATAGAATTCTGCTGCAAAAACTCGCATTATATAACATAAATGAAAAATTAATTTTATGGTTCCAGTCATATCTTAATAATCGGAAACAGTCTGTAAAAGTAAATTCCACCTCATCAGATGAATTAATTAATAAATATGGCGTTCCACAAGGCTCAATATTAGGCCCCCTACTATTTTTGATTTATATTAATGATCTACCACTAAAAAACAAGCAAGGAAATACACACTTATTTGCAGACGATGCAACAATAACTGCTCACAACAAAGATTTGGAAATTGTAAAGAATCAATTAGAAATTGAAACACAAAATACTCACACGTGGTGCAAAGACAATGGGATGGTAGTAAGTGTTGAAAAGACCAGAGCCATGTTGATTATGTCAACTACAAAAGAAGCCCGTCTACCCGAATCTGATAGAGACTTCCACATAACCGTTAATGGAACAAAAATTGGCAATACAAAACATGAAAAACTCTTAGGTATCATTATTGACAAAAACCTGTCATGGCAGCAACAGGTAAAAAAAGTAAAACAGTCAGTTATTTTTAAACTTTCAATCCTAAGAAAAATTAGAAAATATTTATCAGCTGATCTCCGCATACTCTATTACAATTACTACATAAAACCACACTTGGAATATTGTTGTTCTATATGGGGTCAATGTAATAAATCTGATACAGATTCGATAATAAAACTACAGAAACAAGCTGCACGTCTTATCCTTGATGCTGACAGATACGCCCCATCAGCTCCATTATTCACACAACTTAACTGGCAAACATTTGAAGATATCACACATTATAGGAAAGCCCTGATGGTATTCAAAGCTTTAAACAATCAATCACCTACATACTTAACTCATTTATTTCAACCTGCATGTACAAACACACCATTCATTAAGATCCAAAACTAGCAACAAACTTTACATACCAAAGGCCCATCACAAAAGTCTCAGATACAATGGCCCAAAAGTTTGGAATTCCCTTAATGACAAAACACGCTACGCTAGGACAATATGTCAATTTAGAATGGAATATATAGCTTTCCAACATTCTGAAAAACAGAAATAAATCAGTCAATAATCCATCTATTTTCTTTCTCATCTTTAATCGTAAGAATTAAAATCCATTTATGTAGTTCCGGTTGCTAAACGTCAAGCACATCATCACTTTTTGCGAATATTTTGCTTTTCATGTCTACTACTGTGCTTAATGTCAATTTGTATATTTACTGATATAAATATGACTAAGTGTTTCAATTATTATGCAATACACCAGTATGTGAAATTTTACGTAGTTACATGTTAAATGTCATTTATCAAGTATAATGGAAATTATTATGTTGTATTGTCTAAGTATATATATTGTTCAATATATTATATTCTCTATTATTATATACTCAGTATGAAATAATGTGAAGTTAATTATGTGACTTATTAAAGGGTGTGCGTATTTGTACCGCCTATACCGTCGCTCAGCTCATATATCAGACACAAATTATATTTTATTGTATTATATAAATTTATATTCGTAGACCTATCATGTATTTTATCTTTATCAATTACAGCATACTTTTATTTGACTTTTCAAAAGGATTAATTTTGAAAATGTATATATTTATGCATATGCCTATATATGTACTATGCCACATGGTTAATTTGTTCATGCTTTTTGTATATAATGTTTTTAATCCTGAGGGCCCCACGGTAGATGAGCTTTGCTCAGTGGGTATGCAATAGTACTTTTGACCTGTATTATGTATTTTTCACCCTCTTGAAATAAAGTTATTATTATTATTATTATTAATAGATATCTATTTATCACTGGTTATGTCAGATATAATTTTTTCTCTCAATTTTATCCACTGAAAATTATGTTTACAAATACATTTTAAATTTCATATGAGATTTGGCTTTTGAATAATACGGCGAAAACGTCTTCGATGGTTTCGTGAAAATATATATGTGTAATATCACTACGTATGTGCATGACTCATTCTCCATGAGTTCATGTAAATCACTAGAGCTCAGGGTCCGCATTATCAAAAAAGATAAGATCTTATCGTAAAGTTACGATCGGCACGTCCTTATACTTAGGACGCCTATTTGGTTGTTTTAGAGTTTACGACAATCTTTCTACCAGAATATGACCCCAGTAATATCAGTCAAAAGCCATGTTACATTAATGTAACTCAACGTACTCAAGACACTGGTATGTCATCACCTTTGCAAACACGAGGCAACAAACTTATGTCGATCAAATGTTGGCGAAGCTGGCGCAACTTTAAACCGACATCGGTCCAACGTCTCTTGTCTTCGCTTGTTTTTGCATGCATGTCATGTTATCTAATCAATTTTGAAATCCTACCAGCTAATGACCATTCTAATCAATTCAAGCTGGATGACACATTGTGATAATATGCCGTTGTACCTCTGCGCAAAATAGCAATAACTCTATTTGAACAAAATGATATTACCAAAAGCCTTGTCATGTGTTGCAGTTTAACATAGCACTAGGAATTAATCGATCTCAGCAAGTAAAATGATCTCAGCTATGTTGGATTGGCGACCGAATGAACACGACTCAAACTTAAAACACAACACTACATTATTTTCTTTGTCCGACCACTACATTCTAAGCCTGGAATGGAGAGTTATTGTTGATCAAGTACAGACCAATTATCATGGTAGGCCTAATGATACTATAATCAGTCAGGTATATATTGAGATATTGATTATGAGGGATCCTCATTATGGTCGGATGTGTTTTGAGGCAGATAAAACCCTCGGAGCTCTTCATTCTTGACTTTGGAAAAGGCCTCGGCCTTTTCCAAAGCCAAGAATGTAGAGCTCCTCGGGCTAGTCTTATACGGAATCTCAGCCTAACGTATGACTATGTCTGCATTCGACGTGATTTTACCCCTCTTTACCCGTTATGCACGACTATGATATTTGTATTGTTACTGTCATTTAATCCGTTTTATTTACCGATTAAATCACACATTAAGTTATTGTGATTATGAAATAAATATGTTTAAGCATCTATATTTGATATTTGATCTCAAATTAAAAAATATAGGAGCACTTTTCACCCACTGTGTGAGTCGCGGTAGCCAGAGTGAAAATTTAAATAATTATGATAAGATAATGGCAAGATAATGGTAAATGCCACGTTTTTGTATGAGTGTATCTCATCATGTAAAGCCCACATCGAATAATGATTTCCGATTTTGATCATCCCGTTCAGAAGACACTTCTAATGACGTCAATATGGGCTTTAATTTGGTACCAATAAACCTATTTTTTATAAAGATTCTAAGAAAAAGTATTTCTGGAAACTCAACCCACCGACTATGCCCTCTTATTCAAATATATATCTCAACCCTTGAGGCACTAAAATTTTCCAATATAAACCGTAGAGATTAAATTTTTTTTTTCAATTTGAAAACACTATAAATATCTTAGTTAGATATTTCCGCTTCTTTTGAATACCTATGTTACGGGTCTACTGCCATTATATATGTTTTAGTTCTTTCAGTGCGGGAACCGTTTTTATACGTCACAATCTTACGTCTGTCAGATTCTGACGTATAAAAACGGTCTCCGCGCTGAAAGGGTTTAAGTACCGAGCATCATCCAAACCTCCAAGGAAGACACAATAATGGTTTCCAATAAGACAAGATGTTTTTATATAGGATGCAGTCACAGTACCATGGATACATAACCACCTTCAAACTGAAGGGTATTGTCAAGTGGATGGGTGCTGTCTGTCCGATCCCAGTTTTTTTCGGGTTTTCTTTAACTTAACAAGACCCCCCTAAAGGCCGAATAATGCCGAATGACCGGGCATTTTGAACAAACGAAAACTACGAAAAAAAGGTGGACTCCAATAATAATACTATTATACGTATACTGTAAGGTACATAGATCCACGAAGTATGTTTGAAAAATCTCGGATTTTAACAAGACCCCTTAAGGCCGAGTGACCGCGAATTTTGAACAAACGTTAATTAATATCAAACGGACACTACGAAAAAAAGGTGGACTCCAATAATAATACTATTATACGTATACTGTAAGGTACATAGATCCACGAAGTATGTTTGAAAAAAATTATGTACCCCGGTGAAAAATATTTGTTTTACCTTTACCATAATAAACATTGTGTTGTAATTGACAATGCACTAACACATTTAATAACTGTGATACGATGTTTCGAAAACAGGGTCCGGTTTTAACAACTGGCACCGCTGAATCGTCCTTAAGCCAGTCTTGGGCTCATTGATTACATGTAGCTGGGAATTGGTCGAGTGTTGACCTTCAAGACACAATTTTGACGCGTATCAGCAGTCGGTTGAACGTGGGCCTGATTCTTGGTATAATTATTGTTTGTTGTACTTTTATTGATAATAGGTTTTAGCAGTCGCTTCGACTAATCACATATATTATATACCACCATTTGATTCTAAGTCGACGATGTGCTAGAATTGTATAGGTCACTCAGCAAATAAATAACACATACATGTAACTAATGCTAAACTAATGTTGTGCCACCGTCTAAGACGCTGACACAACATTAATTCAATATTGATTCAACGCCTGTTTTTCAAGAGCCACATGTCAGTATCGTCGGTGTATTCGAATGTATTTGAATGCAGCGCATGTCAACCCACTGATATTGATTGAGGATATCCAGCGAATAGCCTGATTGTATGAACTACATGTAGTTACCCATCTCATCTTCAATTCGTAAAATAGTGAATTGTCATGGATTGTATTAACCGGTTGCATGTGCGTCTCTATGATAAATGGTGTGTAATTTTAACGATGACACTTTTCGTCAGCTTTAAATATGATGTTTACCAGTTATTATGTACTAAACTTTTACAGTGAATTAAGGCAGCCACACACCCGTGCTACAGTCGCCATGTGTTTTCTGGATTTGACCTAATTTCTTAGTCAAACAACACAACATAAGACAATTGATTGGAAGAGCAGCCACGCTGAGCCATTGCTTGATTATTATTATCGGACCAGTGTCCCAAAAATTGGTTCAATACTTGATATAGAGTTAATTGTCTTTGTGTCCTTAGATTTTTTCAGATATACGAGATTTATGCGCAATATAAAAACTGTTTTATTTGTTCCAAACTTCGTTTCTATCAACTATCCCAAATAGTATAAGATTAACTCAAGATCTATTTTGATCCTCGCTTTGATTTTATTGTCCACATTATCGCAGTTTAAAATGGGAGGAAATCCTTTAACGATTTGGATACATTTTGATCAAAATAAAATAGAGCAATATAGACGTGATTGGTCGAGATGGCAATCACAACCAATCACATTCCATGGATCTGGGTCACACGCGTTCAACTTGATATTATCGGTCCTGAGAAAACTTAGTACATGTCCCCTCAAGATTCAAACATTTTCAGATTGATATGTTTGTGGCCACCTAGTGAGTAGTACGGTATGCTTGCATATGAAAATAGAGCGAACGTTTCAATGTTGTGATCGGGCGAGTGCCTCCTGAAGATGGTGAGATGAATAAGATGACAGACACCTCTTGAGGATGACCTGTCTGACTGACGCGATCAACAAATTCAAGCAGGTGATAACAATTCAGATCTTGTGGATGGTATTTTCAAAACCTGACGCGCATCAGCGGACAAAGGACGACAACTTAAACACAAAGGGTGTAAAGTATGTCATTGATTTTAATATGGTAAGGGTGTAAAATATGTCATGGATAATAACATTTGAGCATGTAGACCTGTACGAACAAAAGTTTTACCATATGAAAAACGGTCCAATGCTAAACCAAATGTATGTTTTCATCAAAAGCATTGAATCCAACCAGTACAAAGCTGAATTGACATAAGAATAGTTATTTTGAACAAAATTAAAAATGATTCCTTAACCCTTTAATGTAGGCCTACAGCATCGTTTTTATTTATTTTCCTTATAGACACATCGTTTCTAAAATATGCGCATATTCTGATGTGGCAATTTCACCCTTACCTATTTAACCCTTTCAGCGCGGAGGCAGTCTTTAGAAGTCAGAATCTGACGCCTATCTATAGACGTCAGATTCTGACTTCTTAAGACGGTCCCCGCACTGAAAGAATGGACAATCAGTGAGGACCGTAGACCAATAATGAAGGTATTCAAATGAAACGACAAGAACTAACTAAGACATCTACGTGTACGACGATTTCAAAATTGAAAAAACCCTTTGGTCTCCACGTGTAATACAAACATATTAAAGCGCCTAATTTACGGGTAATCACCCATTGCGGTAATTTCACAGAATTTCATAAATTGTTTAACTTCATATACTAACATAAAACACAGGGGCAACTTTTTGAACTTGAAACATATTTAATTTGGCATTGTGAACAGAATATACACACGATCCTACATTTTTAAACAATACACGCTCTATGTTGCATTGCAAAATGATATGGTTTAATGTGTATTGGTACTTTTGAAATGATGATTTATTTCATCGGACAAGTGACTGATATTATGTTATTATCTCATAAAAAATCTGGATGTAAAGTCCAACGAGCCACAGTTCATCCGTTCAGAAAAGAAGATTTGCAAACAGTCTAGAGCAACCTGTCTTTAGATTCAATATTACAGTAACGTGATCTTTATATCACAAAAAGCTGTTCCGAAACAACAATGTGGACGTAAATCATGTACCTTGGTACAGTGCTAGGAATTAATAAAATATAGATATTCAACCATGACCAAAGCCAGAATAATCTTTTCACAAGATTTGCAGCACGCACGTCGTACGTGTAGCAATACGCCCTTCAATAACATCTGCGCACTTAGGCCTCAACATACACTGCCAGTCGTAGTCCTACAAGACAACCCGCGCAGTGGACAACCTACATAATAGCAATAATATTTATGGATTTGGAGGTATTTACTAAAATTACGGTAAATAGTTATCGAAAGCGTTTCTGTCAAATGTTTTAACTTTAAGAATACATAATGATACATATTACTATTTGTTTGATCCCAGCGTTCAAATTAGCATAGTATATGCAAATCAAAAATCATAGAGATGGTAGTCATACTCGATCACAGCCAAAACATTTATAAATTATGTGCATCGTGTTAAAATGTCACGCAGGTACTTGTTGACACGTAAATAGTTAGTGTTCTATTGTAAAAGTAGGAGTGAGATATTACGTGCCTCTCTTATGTAAATGTTATAACCTGATCGATTGTATTCCATTGAACAGTTCGCTAATTAAAATGATAATGGTGGGAACAGTATAATAACCATGAAGCCCCAAAAATATTGCTAGATGTACAAGATGATAATTACAACAAACATAGCGTTTCCCTTGGTTTTCCAATTGACCGTTTAAAACAGTATTTGCCAGAAGGAATGTTCATACACGGTCATAAAGCATTAATGATAAGAGGCCAAAATTAACATTCTACTGTGCTGGCTAAATTAGTCATTCATAATCTCAAGTAAATCTGATATATAGCAGTAATGCTTCACGCTATTCCAATAGTTATGTAACTAGATTAATATTAATGGCATGTGTGTTTTTGGTAGTTTTTTTTATCTCATTAAATATTTTTTTATGTTTCAAATGCTATCAAAGATATTTATTTTATTTTGCTTTTGCTTTTGCTTTTGCGTTTTTTTCTTTGCCGTTGCTTTTGCTGTTGCTGCTGCTGTTGCTGTTGCCGTTATCGTTGCCGTTGTCATTGTTTTCGTTGCTGTTTCCGTTGTCATTGCTGTTCAAGTCAAGCTGCAAATTAAATCAGACATAATTGAATAGAGCTTGAACATTTTAGTTAATGTTTTTTTTTTGAAAAAATGAACAGCAGTGAAAGGCTATAACTATTACATATGATGATCAAGGAACTGGAGCCTTGGCCAGATTCTGGTATAATTCACGTTATATTTGTTATTCCAAGATCTGCCTTTACCTGCCAAATAAAAAAAGCCTGAATGCATCTCGACAACGTTTTATTGTATTAATAGCCGGACTTGTGTACCGCTATTTACATATTTATACTTATTTATGACCTAGACCTCCCACAGTTTATGTAATGTTAGACCTACATTGCGGTTTATAAATTTATTTCGAAACGTATTTGTTTTGTCTAGACACAACTGGGGAAAGTGGAAAATAATTATGTGGAATAAAAATGCTGAATTGAAAAATTATTGCTGCACAACTAGCTGAAACTTTTCTAAATTGGTTTACGCGCTTTTTAGCTCTAGCACAAGTAAGCCATATTTCGGCCTCCCATTGAACAATGTTTAAAATATTATTATAAACATCGACGGCAGGCTGAACCAGAGATCACATAATAATAATTTTGATATATCAACATCATGGCTGTAAAAGTGGAATTTAATAATAATTAAATAATAACAATCTCAAGGCAAAATAAGACATTCTTAAAAATCTCCGTAACCTTGTATTCCTCAGATCAGTCCTTTCAACAGGCTGGAGCAACACAATTTGGGCTTCTATATAAACAGCACACATTGAATACTATTGGTTGTGGTTACTAAATATATAGTATGAGCACAATATGTACTTTGGTTGGGAGGAGATGTCTCTTTGTGCACACGAAATTTAAAAAAAAATTATACTTCTCAAATAATGCTAACAGTTTTCCTGTTTTCCGACACCCTATTACGTCTATGATAAAATTGATTGAATATAAATAAACCAGAAATGCATACCCAAAACGAACTCCCAGCGCTTTCAGAAACGTATACACCGTCACTAAAATAAAAAAGGACTTGCATGAATGAATGAATGAATGAATGAATGAATGAATGAATGAATGAATGAATGAATGAATGAATGAATGAATGAATGAATGAATGAATGAATGAATGAATGAATGAATGAATGATTAATTAATTAATTAATAAACACGCAAAAATACTCACATAGTGCCATTAATTGATGTGAAGTTTTCTGTTGTATTCATGTAAACAATAGGGCTCTAAAAATAAAAAATAGAATAATACAGAATATAAACAAAGCTAATTCACTCCATGACCCAGTATCTCGCATGACAAAATATACATGTAGCCTAATTATAACATTTTTTCTAATTCAAAATCAAATACATCGTGCAATTGTGCAATAGCTGCAGAAATGTAAGCATGAAGAACATGAATGATGCATCCATCCCAGCACTCTGCTATTTTTTCTCATTTCAAATAATCTTGAGATGTAAATTAGTGTCGCAATTCCAACCTAACGGTGAATGCAGATATGCGGATTTTCAATTTCGTAAATTGAGGAGCGTGTTTGTTATATTATTAAATATTTCACCCATTTGACGCTGTGTCTCACTACCGCAACCCTCAACCTCAAGTGGATAAAACTTACACATATTTATTTATTTTGAGGCCAAACATTTGCAAAAAATTATGTTTAACCTGCTGATAAAGCAGGACAAAAACGATTATACGCGTGCTCAGCAGTTAAAGGTTTACGATTTTTTGTTCTAAATATGCCATGTGGTGCATGAGTACGATATAAATAAATACCATTATAATCATAACTTCGGAATGCCAGAGCCCGAGCAACCTGAAATAAATAAACAGAGGGAACTGAGATAAGTGTACATGTAATGATTTATTTTAGATTTCCATTATTTTACTTGTTTAATTAGAGCATGCTTGTCTTCCGAATTAAAATCAAATCTTTTAATGGAGGACATTCTACTCACTCATATGATGTTCCAATTACATTGGCTTCCTGTCAAATTTCGCGTTCATTTAAAAATATATGCACTATAAATTTTCGAACTCTAAAATACAACCAACCTGCATACCTCGATGACGCACTCGTTCTGCCGAAATGCTCAACATATCTATGCTCCACAAATTAAAATGTATTTTGTGTTCCCCGTACAAAAGCTAAGACTGGGTCAAGAAAGAGCTGTCTCTATAGCCTGCCCAGCCTTGTGGAACGCCCCTCATGTATCCATACAAAATTCCCAAACAAGTTTGAACAATTTGTGCGCCTTGGACATGTGCGCCTCTGAACTCGGCACTCACTCACTCACCCACTCACTCACTCACACACTTATTCACTTACTTACTTACTCACTCACTCACTCATACACTCACCCACTCTCTCCCTCTCTCGTTCATTGTTTCACATATACATACCCACGTTTGGCTTCAGCATCATCAGTTTCGTAGACAATGACATTCTAGATAAAGAAAGATTTTAAAAGCAGTTAATTCACGTTTAATACAATTGCCCATGGTTTTTATTCAATTTGAGATCATTATATTAAAAATATAGATGCATTATATGATGATAAAGACTTCACCTCTTGACAAAAAATAAATAGCAACAAAAAAACACTTACAAAAGCAACATAGTTTGCATTACTGCTTCCAACTACTGCGTAACTGGAAATAGAACAAGAAATATCTGCTTATGTCAATTTAGAATGTATGAATGAATAAATGAATGAATGAATGAATGAATTAGAACAATCAATAATAGCATAAATTATAATACTTACCTCAATAAGGGCGCTGGTACATTAGATGACTCTAAAAGACAAAAAGAGAGCTATAAATAATCACTCTCAGCCACCCACCAGCTAACACGAGACACTGAGCCAATGTTGGCTTAATGTTGGGTCAGCGTCGTAAACGGTGGCCCTACATTAAACCAACATTGGCTCCGTATATCTTGTTTACTTGGCACAGAGAAAGTATTAAGCAAAAAAGCCATGTATTTATCAGATAATATTAGACTTGATGTTTAATTTTATAAGGGGAATTTAAAACATGTATCCATCTATATTTAATACTCGAGATGTTATTATATCCGATCACTGGTAATATTATGTCTCAGGGACAATACGATATCTCTCGACACCGTTTTAGTGTATTGATAACTGCATTTATGTACCCCTATTTCATATTTATGCCTATTTATGACTTAGATATCAGATTTAACGTTATGATATTACGTCCCCAACTCTATAACTAATAATAAAAACGTAGCGTCAAAATTAGGCCTCTGTCTTGTTTGACAACCTGTTGTCCATGGGACGGCAACCCGGAAACAAGATAATGTTTTCTTCTGAGTATTTGTCTTTCATTGTATGCTGGAAATCGAAAGCATGAAGTGATAGAGAGAATAAGTGAAAGATTATTTTGATATATAAGAAGCTACCTGTGATATTTTGCGGCGATGCAGAAGGTTGTTCATTAATATTATGCCTCTACGTGCTATGGTGACATTTCCCAGATTAATTAATTCACAAAAATCTCCCCATTTACATCAAACGTTTGGAGCTTGTGGTTGCGTTATTTTATATATACATATAACACTTGTGTTGTACATTATATAGTACTATATAATCCTTAACGTCGTTTTACTACATCACTGTACATACTCCAGTACCATAATTATGCATTTGTATATCTTTAGGTTTCTACGCTTTCCAGAGTGTCTTTTTTAGCTGTCATATATGATTTGTGGATCATGCATAGTAGCTATTTTATCTCTGGTTGTGGTGCGGGAAACAAAATGATAAACCCCCTACGGTCACATATATTCTTCAAGTATTAATCAATTATCTGTTATTTTATCGCAATATCCAGTGTCTTACTATGGTAATGCCTTTTAAAATGATTTTTTTAACATTATTCTGTATGTGATACCATGTAAATTGTCGTGTGATTTTAGCAAATTAACCATCTTGTATATACATGTACATATATTCTATCATTTTTATGACAAATAAGTCAGTAATGACTTTTCTTTATGTCAATAAAAATCTATCTAAAATATATCTATCTATATACTACCCTCGCACATAAAGTGTCACTCCCCCTCTCCCCAGATGACCAGTAAGCGATGCCGTTTTCTCAGATGAGAGCAGATGCTTACTACAGTGGGCGTGTTGGAGTTTGGAGGAAATGGTGAGACGTTCCTCCAGAGTGTTTGTCTAAGAGCTGGAAAACACCACCCAATCATGGTGTGGCGACGCATTGCTCGAGGGAGGAGGGGGGGTAAAATTGTGCAATTTTCATTCACTGTGAGGGGAGAATTGCGGTAGCACAGTGAATGAAAATGTGTTGAAAATGTGTTGAAATTTACTGGGAGATAAAAGCTAAGGAAACAGTTGAGGATTTGTTTGTGTCTTCTTTCTTACCTTCGGAATCAGTAGAGTCCGTTGGTGGAGGTCCAAACGGTGGCTGAAAACACAAAAGACGATGTATTGAACCCTTGCAAAGCAAACGGCGCTTTAAAAAAATAGTTCTCCAAACAGACATACTGATTACATTTTGCTGAATCCGAACTCTTTGCATATGGAGATCCTAATAAAATTATAAATGTAAATTACAGACCTGTAGTTGTCAAACGCGGGAATATTGTTCATTCATTTGAAGCGGACAATTTTGTCATCAAATTCGGAAGAAAAATGTGATAGCGACACGCATCACTCAAATAGTAATTGATCAAATAAAAAATATTTGTCTATTCACCAGTGATCCAAGACAGGCAATACGATTTGTAAAGGCAACAATATAATATTATGATTTTACTGATATTTTAAAAAAGGTAAGGAATAAACTACAGCATAAATGCATAATTTTGCACACATATATATCATTCTGTGTATTAAATTATCAAAGTTCACTTGCATCCAGCACATATAAAGTGGTCTAAACTTATAGAAATCAAATAAACCAATTGCTCCCCTTGCTTTCATATAGTTACATCATACCTGATAAATCATTGCATCTTCGAAACAAACAAAAATCCACGTGTACCGATTTTTCATTTGTAATAAACGTGTAATATTTTATTTTATTTTATTTTGAAGGTATTGATAATTTAAATTTTGCTTTGTATTGATATATATTTCATTGGTGACACCCTAGGGAGCATGGACCGTTGCTATAATCTGCTTCAATCCTGTATCAGCATAAACGAAGCTGCCCCCACCTTACTGCTGTGTTAGGCCACCTCATTGTCTTAACCATTACAACGTTGAAATATTTTTGTATAAACCATGGACACTAAAATTTTTTTTAATGTTATGGGTTTATCAGGTGTTTATGGCCATTATAATTTTGTCAATTATTCCAGTGCGGGGATCGACTTTAGACGTCAGAATCTTACGTCTATAAACGTAAGATTGTGACGACTAAAGACAAACCCCACGATAAAATGGTTAACTGGTTACATTGCAAACAGGAAACGTTGGTATCACGTCGTTTTTTTTTTTGTTGTTTATTTGATTTTCAGTTAAAACATGCAAAAATAATGGTACAATATCATTATTATTAATTGAGTATTTTTCTCCATCATGTTATTAACTAAAACAAACATTGAAACCATTCGGTAAGAGTAGGGCCCCGACTTCAAGCTTCCCTCTGTCGCAGAATGCGACATAAAGCAATATTCAGTCACTCACCCAGCAAAAACATCGCTGATGCTTTCGCTGCGCAAAGCCAACAGGCAGCCAGTGACAGATTAATATAAAGTAATAAATAAACGACGTAATCGTAAAAGAACAATAGTTCCCGAGCTCCGAGGCCCGGATTTAGTCTGTTCGAGTTCTATTAATAAAAAATATGCTTAATATTTTGTACTTAACATATTAACATAACTGTATTCAGTAGTCTCCCTCATGGGCCAAAATCCTAAATATCCGGGATATAATAGCCAAGGAGACAAGTTAATATAATATCTTCAACGTTTATTCCTTCCACCATCATTGCCGGTGCTGGCCAACATTCATTCAATACTTGTAAGTGAATCGTGCTGCGCGTGTTTCTACGATGTACCTCGCCTAACCCACCCAATTCCGGTTGAATGTTGGGCCAGCGTCGCAGCCCATTGCTGCTTCAATGCCGGTCAATCGTCTACGACGCTGGCACAACACTTATCCAACACGGTGTCTGCTGTAAAGTTTGCGACAACACATCAGCAAACACATGGCATTCACCCGATGCTGTTTCAATGTTGACCCACAGTATTCGACGCTGGCCCAACATTGAAACAGCATTGGGTGAGTGTACCGCATTTGCTGGGACTGAGACATTGCTATGCGGATGACGCCTTCCTACCCCGTCACCAGAAAGGCAATTTTTTTTTAAACATTATTGAACTTTGAGCACGAGATATGAGAAAAATGCTGTTCACCGGTGAGCGAATCATCCTGATAATGTAAACATGGGACGTCACGCAGCTGAGAGAGAGGTCAAGATATCAACGACAATGGCGACCAGCGATGATTGCAGCTGATCAGTATAATAATAAAATTCGTAAAATAGGGGTTTATGTCCTTATATATCCACCCAACGTGAGAATAATGATGTAATAGAAAACATAGGACTGCAATAAAGTTGTCATTTAGGTGAAGTGAAACAGAACGGAGTCTAAGAAAATTATTGCCACTGCAGTATGTACATATGACTTTCTACTGTCGTATAATGCTGTGTCAACGTTGATTCACCGTCATTGACATTGTTTGTAGGTCAATACAACATTCTGCCGCGTGTGCGTTTTAGCTGTAAACAATCCATTAAAAAATACATACGACCAGCATATCAGTAGGCCCTGTATTGTGGACAAAAGGTCAAGGCTATTGTGACTGTCATGTGTTACATATCCACAGGGTGTAATCGTTTTTCAGTCATTGAGTGTTTTCTGTCATGAACTGAGAGAAAAGATTGAGCAGAGTCTAGTGAAATATGGCGTCAAATATGTGGGGGCCTTTGGATCTAAACAAGAAACATTAAACGTGATTAGCCAACAGCACCATAACACCACAAAGGTTTCGTATCCTCTGCCATAATTAAGCTTATATCAGCATCTTGTAGACGGCCGGTTTATATTCAAATATATTGATTCCAGATGAAATTTCGCATTACAAACATACATGGGCCTACACTTGATTAATTTGCAACATAGATCCGCTTCCGTGATTGAGGTTCACTTTTCAGTTATAAAGTTCTTTTAAGGTCTTATTGACAATATATGCCCAGAAAAACTACGAGTAAAAAATGAAAACATCAGGTGTTTTACTTACAGAATATCCTGTCAAAGATGAAATATGGGGCCCGATGACAATACTACAATCGACCAGTAACTCAATCAAATGAACGAAGGGGTAAACGAGCGAACGAATAATAACAATGAAATAATTAAATGAATAATTGAATAAATGTGGCTGCCAGTTTTTTATTAGTGCAGTGTGTCATAGTCATCTTATTATTCCAGGTCAATCCAGGATGTTATCATGGCCCCTGTACAAATTAAATACTGATGAAATCAAAATCACTGACCTTGCAGTACGGTATCTTTCCTGATGAAACATTGAATGAATGAATGCAATGACAACAAGTAACAAGTAACAAGTAACAAGTAGTTTATTCTGATGGTCTTCTTTAGTAGAAGACAAGACAGAGTTGCCAGGAAGGCGTTAGCACATGATACAATATATACAAGGTCATTTCAAAAATTTACAAATGATTACTTTGGCGAAAATTGCCAATTGTCTAAGCTTTTCGCCCTTTGCCTGTTTAAAAAGTTCTTGGAGGTAAATAGTTGAAGGTCTTATATAGTATTTTGCCTCTATATATTTTCTGCGTTCTTCTTTAAAATGAACACAGCAAAGTAAATAGTGAAATTCATCTCCTATATCTGTTTTACAAAATTGGCATACACGCATATCACGAAGGACTTGGGACCGGACACCGGCCTCAATGGGCAAGCGATGATTTCGGCATCTAAACTTGGTAAAATATTTTCTCAATAGATCTGGTAAATCGTTTAAATAATTTTCAAAGCCAAAAGTTGTTTTAATGATACGATATATATTACATTTTCCTCCTTGTGATATTAATTCCTGCCATTTTTGTATAAACTGATCCTTTAGTCTCAGCTTGACTGACTGTTTGAATGCTTCAATAGAGCATGGAAGTGTTTGATTCAACCAAAATCCAGAAAACCCACAATAGTTCAGTGTTGTTTTTACAGTTTGTATCCATTCAGATTTAAATATATTTTTTTCATCTAATGTATATAATAACGAATAAATGGTATTAGATATCTTGTGTTTATCTCCTAAACACAACCTTGCCCAATATGTCAACATACGTAATTTAATATCAACATCTAAGGGAACAACGCCCAGCTTTCCGTAAACCATCATAGAAGAAGTGAACTTATTTATAGATAAAACATATTTTAAAAATCTAAGCTGGAGTCTTTCAAGTATGTCACAGTTTTCGCTGCCCCATACTTCAGCTCCGTACAATACTACTGGTTTAACAATTACATTAAAAAGTTTTAACATGATATCCAGTGGGAAAGATAAATTTCTGGCTTTTTTTAGAAGAGAAAACATAGCTCTGCATCCTTTCTGATATAAATGCGATTTTGCAATTTTAAATTTAGCATTATAATTGAAAACTAAGCCTAAATAGTTGTATTCATCAACAGTATCAAGTATATGTTCACCGAAGTTAAAAATATGGTGTTTTCGTAATTTTCCCCTCGAAAAAATTAGGATTTTGGTTTTATTTACATTTATGTGGAAATCAAAGGTATCACAATATTTTTCCATTTCATTCAACGATGCTTGTAGGTCATTCGGATTTTCAGCTAGTAGCACTGTATCATCAGCATATAAAAGTATATACAGTTTAAAATATGTCACAATTTCTTCATCAAGATGTTCTTTTTGCATGTTTCCTATGTCTTTTAAGCCATCACATTTACGAGATATAAAGGACTTTAGATCTTGTAAATATATTGAGAAGAGAAGCGGAGAAAGATGTTCTCCCTGTCGAACGCCAATGTTACAGGGAAACGAATGTGACTCCGCCTCGGCTGTTTATGATACACTTGATTTTGCTTTTATATACATGTTTTTTATCACATTAAGTATTTTCCCTGAAATTCCACAGGATAACATCTTAGACCACAGAGTTGCTCTATTGATCGTTTCAAATGCTTTTTTATAGTCGACAAAACAGCAATATAGTCGCTGGCGCTTACTGAGATATATATCAACTAGTGATTTTAAGACAAATACATGATCAATGGTTGAAAAATCGGATTTAAAACCTGCTTGTTCTGCCTGTACAATGTTGTTTTTTTCAATAAATATAGTTAATCGTCTATTTAAACAGCTTGTGAAAAGTTTTCCAAAACAGCTTAGCAGTGAAATTCCTCTGTAGTTGTTGGGATCATCAATGTCTCCTTTGTTTTTATAAATAGGCCGAATTACACTTTGACACCAATCGGCTGGCATATGTCCTGATTCTAAGATTAAATTAAAAAACTTTGTGTAATATTGAACGAATTCGTTCCGTGAATGTTTAAGGAATTCATTTATTATTTGATCCGAGCCCCCTGCTTTATTATTTTTTAGTTTAGTTATAGCTTCAGCTATTTCCTGCTGTGTAAAGGGTCTATTTAGCATTGTATCTGGTGGCATATTGAGGGGGTCACCAGTTGTTTTACTTACATTAACACCTTCATTTCCACGCGCGAGTTTCTCAAAATGTTCTTTAAATAGATCTAAGGATATTTTATGCTGAACTTCAGATTTCTTTTCCCCTTTAATAATTTTCCAATATTTTTTGGGGTTTTCAGATTGCAGTAGGCGTAATTTAGAAATTAATTTCTTTTTATATTCAGAATAAGCTTTATATACTATTTTCTTATATTTTGTGCTCGACTTTTTGACCAGATTTAAGTTTTCTGTATTTTTGTCTTTTCTATATTGCTTTCTGAAATTTATCATACTTTTTCTGGATTTCTCACAACAATCATCATACCATGGTTTGTGTGGCAATTGTCTTCGTCTCTTTTTTACATTCGTTTTTTGAGTAGATTTTCCCATACCCGAGTTATACGCAGCTTTCTTTAGTGCTTCACTAATGACATTAGCAATTTCATTTATGTCTTCTTCTAACGGACTGCCTTTTATTTCTGCTCTATGTATACTGTCTTCAATATCGTTTTTCAAATTAGTTAGATTTTCTCTATAAATATCAATGAAGCTGGAATTCCATTTAAATTTATTTTTTTCTGTGGTTTTATGTGGTTCATAATGTTTTACTTTATATTGTGCCGATATCTGCAGGGTTGAATCAAAAGAGGCATATATCGGACAGTGAATATCAGATAAAGTTCTGTCAAATTCTAATATATCAAAATCACTTATAATTTTACTTAGATTTTCTGAAATAATGCTATAATCTACTGTGCTTGAATTTTTACAAGTCGGTTTGCCAATATCATGGTCTCCGCCATATCTACCATTCAATATATGTAAATTCAGACTACGACACATATCAATTAGTCTCCTACCCATTTGGTTTATAACTTTGTCAGAATTTGACCTAACTCTTCTACTCTGACTCATTGTACAGCTGGCATCATCGTTATCCAGCATTACAGTTCCATCTTCATACATAGTGTCAGTTGTTTCTATTTGATCTGATAATGTACCTGTTCTTGCATTGAGATCACCTAACAAGCAAATTCCGGTTTTTGAATTTTGGGATTTAATGTCAATTATAGTATTTTCAATCTGATCGAATATTGAAATATCAGCGTAGGGTGAATTATCTGGTGGATTGTATACTAAACCAAATACAATGGGGATTTGACAGAGGCGTTTATCTAATCTAATCCACATTGTACTATTAATGTCTGTGTCAAGAACAGTTACATGATCAGTTATCGAATTGTGAACAAGAGTAGCAACACCGCCAGATGCTCGTTTCTTAATTTTTCTGTTATTTGTAAATATCTTGTAATTTGGAATCATAATATCATCTAGCTCGTCCAGTTAAAAATATCAATTTGTATTGTTGGATAAATTCTTCAAAGTCCAGAAGCTTCAATTTAGACTTAAGACCACACACGTTGAGGTGAATGATATCCAATCTAGACTGCTGGGACAATTGTCTGTCATTGTTGATGGATACCTCTCGAGTAATGATGCTGTGTGGGCCAATGTGGCCTGCCTGGCTAATGTCCTATTGAGTGTCTGTGAAAGTGATCAGATCGACATTTTGTTGGCTATCAAGTCTTTGTTCCTTGGTGTTGTTGTCTGCTGATGGACTGTGTGTCGAGCTGCTTTTTCTCTTAGCTGTTGTGGGACACATCGTACTCATTATTTTGTTTATCAACAGTTCTTTCCCTTTCTTACTTAGATGAACACCTTTTGGGTCGTTTGAATCATAGTATTGTTTGATGGCATGACCTTTTGATGACCACAGCTTAGACCATGTGTCAATGAATGTGTATTGGTCTGGTTGTGCATCAGCAAGTGAGCTCATGTACTCATTGACAACCCGTGCCACCTCATTACACTGCTTCTGGTCACTGCTGTTACCCTTTCTTGGAGGTATGGAACACAGTCCGATTTTTGCAGCTGGGTATTTCTGATGAATTCTGTCCATAGCTATGCCTAGCTTGACAATCACTGCTGGTGCGGACGATCTTATATACATCACATCGTTTGTCCCCAAGTGGATCACGACTTGGTCAGGCTTCAGCTCCTGGTCACTGTCGTCTTTTGCTGCGTTCACGAGCTGCTCTGCCATATCAAGTGTGGCGCCAGATTGATTTGATATGATGACACCATCTGGCGACTCAATGTGATTTAGTAGGGATGCTCCGATGATCAACATATTATTGGAGATATCGTTGTTGCTACTACTGATGTTAACATCGGTGCTTTTGCAGTGCTGTTGTCGTTACTGTCAGATCTTCGTATTTTTACATCCTTATTGTTTTTGTTACGGCTAGGGCTAGAGCTACTAGGTCCGCTTTCGCTGTTGTTTTCGTTGTTTTTATTGCTCCTTGTACTGTTAGTGACAATATTGCCACTAACAATGACAGGTATTGGCGTAGGTTTGGTGGGTTCCACTAAATCTGCAGCCACAGTTATCAATACGTCTGTCTTTTCTTCAGTCGGGGCAGTCTTTTTCATTTTTATCTGGGAGCTGGTGGCCTCCAGGTTGGCAGATTCTCGTCCTTCGGCTATCTCGTACCTGTAGTCACCATATTGTTCTATCTCTTTTTTTGCGTCGCATTCTTTCTGTCTGTGCCCGGGTTGTCCGCAGTGGTTACATACCACCTCGTTCTGGCACTTGTCCACTAGGTGACTGGTGCTGTAGCATCTAAAACATCTCTTTGTTTGTCCTGGTCTTAGAGGACATCGGTAGCTGGGATGAGAGGTGTCACCACAGTGCTTGCACTCGGTCTTACCATTGTCGCAGAACACCCGAATTTGAAACTCTCCTACTTCTATCTCTGTTGGTATGGTGTTCACGACGTCATTAATCTGTACATACCTTGTACCTGGCAGAATGTTTGTGCCTCTAATTTTACCACGTCTCATACTTTGGGGTACAATATGGCCAAAGTTTGACAACGCTGCTATCACTGTATCATCTGTAAGTTCAATAGGGGCATCCTTAATTGTAGCATTGGTTATATCGCTATCAGGGTTTTGGAACTTGACTGGGTTTCCTTTTATATTTACAGTTTTGATGGCTAATTGATTTTTTGTATTTTCATCAAATAATGTTATCCGTCCTTCATTTGCAGTTAACTGGATGCATTTGATGTCTTCTGCTCTCACATGTTTCCGGAGCTCGTTCAATGTATCTTCCTCTGTCAATCGGCCGACTCTTGTTGTTTGGAAACAAAGGGTTAACGGCCTCTGTAGTTTCGTCATCGTCTTCAGTTGAAGTGGATTTGCTGACAGCTGTCGTTTAGGCGGGAGTCCTGTGATTAAAAGCTCAGTGTCCACGTGGCAGTGCTGATCAGACCTTGACCAGTATGGCTGACAGGAGCTCCCTATACAGGTGTGTATTGACGGAATGTTACACTGAATGCATGTGGCTTTAGACCATATTTGTGAACATACCGTATTCTCAACTGGTAAAGGATATCATCTTCAGGATACACAAATAAATCAGATGACACCACACTCCAGACATACTATATGATTCGAAATTAGAGCCCTGGTGGTCTGAGGTCAGGCACCCTATTTTTGAGTCACGGAGACATCCCACAGTACCCAATATTGAGAAGTTGGTGGAGGAATTTTTTTTTATATAAAAAATACAGAGAAAAAGAGCGGAAAACGTAGCTCGGAGCTTCAGTGCGACAAAGAGATAACATTAAAGTAGGTATGTCGTCATGATTCGCTGAGTAAACAAGCATACGCAGCACGGTAAATATATTTGTTCAGTGAAATAAAATGACACAGCTGCTTTAACTGCTATACCCCTCCCCATAACTCAGTAAAACCATCTCTGCGCTTTATGCCCAAAGTGAAATTCAATGTATGTATGATATTACTATTTGATAACGCTTACTGTATCCCGGCGCATAAACGTTCATGCACTTATAAGTGAAAATTGAATGTTAAAGGCATGGCTCCAAAAATATTCTTGTTCGTTCATAAGTACATGCACTTATATTATAATACTCCGTGCATGCACTTATATTCGAAAATTACTACACGTACCACTTTGTAACTCAGAGCATGTACACATACTGCAGGTGAAAATAATATCGATATTTGTTGACTTATAGAAACCAATACTAGTATATCTGTATATGTCCATAATAATTCTAAAAAAAATATTAAGTTGATCGTAAACACAAACTTCATTATTTTATTTATAAATTAACGGGTAGACATTATGATGAGGAGAGAATAGCTTCATAATATAGATAGGCGCCGACATTTCAAGCCGTCAAAGCGATATTGCCCGGGAAAGTGTATGGTGTGATAGCTGACAAGCGTGGGCAACTGAGGTGTGATATGACAATCCAGGTGGTGTCAACACCTATTTAAGGGAGTCAACTTCAAAGTTCTTCAAAGTATCAAACAGTCAGTGGTTACTAACGTTAGCTTATAGTTTACTTTGGATTGGAATAAATCAAATAATTACGATTTTAAAAAATTTGAAGACATTTTTTTTCTGTTCGACTAAAAGTGCATGCACTTTTTTTCGAAAACTAAGTGCACCTTCAAATATTAATGCATGTACGTTAATGCGCGGGGAAACGGTATTACAGTACATCATATCCATGATATACACAGTTTATATTTTCAAAAGGGAGAATTTGTTCACGTAGGCCTAATCCCTCAAGTATTAGACGATTAGATCTAACACTGTTTTGTCCATATCTTGATGCGATTGCCGATGCAATATTCACCATGGAGTCTATCGCATTAAACAATTTCTCCCCAGTTGATGGTTGATATACTGTGTCTGGTGGATTATATAGATCATTAAATGACTAATTATCGTAATATCTCTTATATGACGCTAAGTATTTCTAGCTGTTAATTACTTTGCAGAAATGTATTTTGTCAAAACAGGAGGACAAGGGTCATAATCCACTGTTCTCGTGATGATGGAATGAAAAGTTATTGTGAAATGTGCTAGATACTAGACAATGTGTGTACAATTCTATCCTTAGTAAGGCGTAATGTAGATCGATGATCGTAACACCCAAAACATGCAAAAGGGCGATGTGTGTATGCGATATACACTGATATATGTGCTTCCACATGAGATGAGACTGGGTGTTGAGTTGAGCTACAATACTGCATTAACATTGCCTAATAAACATGATAAATGTTTCACGATGAGTTTCCATTAGCCAATTAATATGCCTAACGGTGTAATATAATCGATGTTGGTCCATCGAGTTTTGGTGACACAGATTCTGTTTTTATACTCCTTGACTGCTGTATCTATTTGCCATAAGAGACCTAGGTATATATTGAAAGCTCGCAATTACCAATATTAGCAACAATCAGCAGAGTAGACTATTTGCAGAAGTATATCCGGTATGAGTTTATCTGTGTTTTTAAGATCAACTTAATGTGTTGACATAGCTATGACGCTAAAGCAGTCCTTATCTTATATTACTAATTATTTCATTTGTATCGCAGCATTACTATCTCATTAAAACTACCTTACTGCAGTTGATAACACAATTACAAGGACTGATCCAGATAGTTTCCGTGGTACATGTATGCTTAAGTGAGTGAATATCGCTTCCCAATTATGGTAATATCGCAAGGAAATACGAAATCTGAAGTATGCCATACTCTTATCGAGTGAATTAAGGGGTTCTCTATAGTGCACAATGCCATAGGCAGCACTGCACACTTCATACCTTTAACAGGGGTCTAAACAATTCGGACAATGCATATATGCGCAACCCGATGTGACAAATATCCGATAGATACTTCTGAGTGAGTTTCGAGCCACAACCGGATTGAATGAGCTATTTGGGCCGGTGTAGCTCTTTCAGCGTATACTCCTTTCATCATACCGGGGGGGGGGGGGGTTACGTTGAAACTAGTTTTAGCGTTAGGACCCCCCCCCCCCCATGAGGGACTATATAAGGCCTATACACCAAATATGATTATTGCTGACCTTTTAAGCACCATTATACCTAGATTAAAGAAGATGGGTTGCCACGTTTCCAGTACACATTGACTACAACACGCTCAACATGACCAACGTCTAATCAAGGTCAGGGTTTAACCTTTCAACCGCCAAATTACAAAAAAATGAATTTTCACCTATTTAAAATTGCGCATTGCTGACGTCATCCCCTCTTGAAGTGAGTGAACATTTTTTAGATTTGAGAAAATAAAGGTCAATGATTTGGTGAGATCTTGTTGTTCGAAGTCACTTCTTATCCAATAAAACAATGATAAAAAACAAATATAATCGGGAACGGCGGATAAAGGGTTAACGTACAGTTTTTGACATGTCCGCTCTATAATTTATTATAGCATAGATGTAAGCATGCGGGCAAGATATACACCTATGCGATTATTTGTTGTTATTTGATTACTGGACATAATGATACATGCCTACAAAAACAAACAGTTGGCACCAGGCTTCAAAGCAGGCACATAAATAGTTGCCCTCCTGGCTACCATAATGTTATAGGGAGAATAAAGTGATCTTAGACATTGTAAAAACAGTTTTTCCTTTAGGTGCCCTATACAACCAAGAGTCATATGAAGATTAAAGTGTTTTAAGAAATCGAGCAAACAGTTGTTTGTTAGATGTCATAGAAATCAAAGGGTTATGTGGAGATTAAAATATTTTAAGACATCGTGCTAGCAAGATTTCTCGTCAGTTGCCATAGAGAGTTATTCTGTGCAACGCAGTGACGCCACCGGAAACCGTTTTTGAATGGCAACTTGATGAAAACAATGTTATATAAGCCCCCCTCCCCCATACTTCATTATATTAGCTAGCTCGGTGAAATCAAACGAGGTCAATGTCATTGAGTTTCACAGAATATATGCCGAAATATTTTGTTATCAGTTGCCCTAGATATCAAAGGGCTATGATTATGAAAATTAATGTGTCTCCGAAAATGTCCTAATGTGATGTGATAAAAAAATATAATAATTGTTATGAATTAAATTTAACTGGTTAAATTGAGGGGGTAATTTGAAACTAGAGGGGATAACTTTAAAATAATTTCAGATTTCCCCTGGGGTAATCTGAAACATCGGTCACATGTATGCTAGAAAGACACGGTAACCTTACTTTATATTAGGCCATGTGATGATATTATGACCAGCAAACACGATTAATTGTCTCATTTTCTTATTCCCTTTTTTTCTTGCTTGTCACTGCAACGCAGTGACGCCACCGGAAACCGTTTTTGAATGGCAACTCGATGAAAACAATGTTATATAAGCCCCCCTCCCCCATACTTCATTATATTAGCTAGCTCGGTGAAAACAAACGAGGTCAATGTCATTGAGTTTCACAGAATATATGCCGAAATATTTTGTTATCAGTTGCCCTAGATATCAAAGGGCTATGATTATGAAAATTAATGTGTCTCCGAAAATGTCCCAATGTGATGTGATAAAAAAATAGATTAATTGTTATGAATTAAATTTAACTGGTAAAATTGGGGGGGTAATTGGAAACTAGAGGGGATAACTTTAAAATAATTTCAGATTTCCCCTGGGGTAATCTGAAACATCGGTCACATGTATGCTAGAAAGACACGGTGACCTTACTTTATATTAGGCCATGTGATGATATTATGACCAGCAAACATGATTAATTGTCTCATTTTCTTATTCCCTTTTTTCTTGCTTGGCCGATTTTATTTGGTCTTTTTCAAGCGAAATAAAATGCCACTCAAAATAACGAAATCGTTGGTGTTTAATATTCAGCTGATCAAATAATTTAAAGGATGTTTAATGGTCGAAGTCGGGAGTTGCGTTGGCAAGTGCCAAGTCTATATCTTCAAATGAATGCAACATATTGACATAATATCCAGCAGGACAAGGGTTATTACAAGTGCCATCTCTGTAACCGCCCATGAGGACATTTTTAGATTGATATGACTGTATGTATTGACATTTGGTTGTTTATCAAACTGTTTGATAAAGTGATTTTAAAAGATACCGACTTCAAATGTACTGAGACTATAAACTACTTTGATATAGTCAAAGCAAATGCCAGTTCAAGTCGAAGATGGGCGATGTTGATTATGCTTGTGCATAACAGTTTTATAGGTTTGCAGTATGCTGTTCTCTCAATGCACTAAGTACTGTAAAGAAACCATTTAAATCATCCAATAAGAGCAGGGCTTAATCCCTAACTCTTGTAGCGGGTTGTCCACAAAGGGCAGATGAGTTGCAAATATATTGAAACTTATTATATACCTATTTGTCCTAATAACATAGTTTCGTCAATAACAGTTATATATTGTGTTTGGTGTAATATTTACCAGTTTCCTCGACGTATTATTAGGCACAAGGGTGCATTACGGTCAAATAAATACTTGTATATGGCTGGTTTGGTTTGATTAGCCCTCATCCCTCAATTTCTCGGACAAATAATAATAACTGACACACGATTAGCCTAAGGTATTTGAATTATATTATTATAAATACGATACATGTATTACACAATGATGTAGTAGGAATTTGTGCTATTTGAGTTAACATCAAAGTAGAAAAACGTTAATTACGTAACATGATAATCTCCCAATTACATATTATCTCAATAATATCGTTATTGGGTTTATCTATTTATTAATGACACAGTCGTCTTCTTGGCCGTAAAAACATGGATGTTGATACCTTGTTTGTGATGTCATCATGATTTATTATGGAAATATTGCTGAAAACGTATATTTCGGTAATGGCGGTACTAATCAGCGATTTCACAATATTGCAACCGCTCCAATTATTCTAGACTTGTGATATGTGTGTTTCTGAGGGGGGGGGGGGGAGGGTTATCAAAAGTAAATGCCATTAAATAAATTACATGTATGTTGAAATTTTGATTTTTTCCCCAGTTGGAAGATAGGATAACTGTAGGTCTAGCCTGCTATTAGTGAAATTAAATGGTAAAAACTTCAGTTATACATAATGCAACGGTCAACTCTTTAGTTAAGAACAATTATTTAATTAAATCGTTTTTCCCGATAAAGACCATTCTGGGGTTTAAATATCGCTTATTGAAACAATACACAGATCTTCCACACAAATGTTTGTGTTTGCTGGGTTCCCAGTATGGACCCACTAAAAACGAGGCATCGACCCATATTGGGATAATGTTGACTTGCCATCGCCGACGTTGGTCTAACATTAGGCCAGCACCGGGTGAATTTGTTTAGATGGGGTTTAGTTAATGTCGGTCCACCGTCTACGTCGCTGGCCGAACAAAAGCCCAACACAGGCTGAATGCCTGGTGGTTGCTGGAGAAATATAATTCATTCATTCATTCATTCATTCATTCATTCATTCATTCATTCATTCATTCATTCATTCATTCATTCTCATTCATTCATTCATTCCTACGGGACAATATGATGTGAACAATCAGCAAACACACGAGACGTTGAACCTCACTTGGTTTAATGTTGGGCCGCCGTCTTCGACGTCGGCCCAACATTAAACCAAGTGAGATCTTATTATATTGAGTTGAGTGTTGACTGAGTGCATACTTACATAAGTTCTTGTTCCAGCTATAGATACTGCAGCTGCATATGCCGCCAACAGCAGGGTAGACAAGATGATGAAGGTCTTCATGATGATCAGCCTCAATTCTCTGGTTTACCGACTCTTCTTAGATCTTCTCTGGACACAAACGACAAGTGGTGAGACAAAAATCCGGGTGGTTGTGAATCTAGGAATCTCCCGGGCTCTATATATACACGGATTATAGCGTGATAATCCTCATTAGGCTAGAATTTAACGACCATCTGAATAAATCTGCCAACCCTTTAACTACAGTCGTTTTTAATCCGTTTGTTCAGCTAATCAAATCACTGTTATTCAAGGAATAAAATGAGCGTTTAAACGTAATGATTTACAAATGTTTTTCTCAAATTAAGCAAATATGGGTCATTTTCAGCCCCCCTGAAGTTGTGGCACAATTTCAAGTGGGTGAAAATTTAAATTATTTAATTTAGTGCTCTCAGGGTTAACGACTCTGAATTGTACGACTGCTCCACCCAGCAATCATGAAACGTTGAACCAATGCTGGTATAATGTTGGGCGACCGTCGCAGACGCTGGTCTGACAATGTAACAGCATTGAATTAATGTCTGGTACTTGCTACGTAGTAGCATTTAATCTCAACATTTACTTTTACATTCAAATAAATTTTAATATTAGATATATTTCATATTGGAGTCACGTGTACAAATATATTCTAATTTTTAAATCACACATGATGTTTTGACTCCACATACTCATATTTTAGCAATTTTATTTTATCATTATTATCAATTTTATAGCGCAGTAGATTTTATTCACTTGAATTAACGGATTGCAATGAGTGAGAAATATAATTCGCCACTTCACTACCTCTTAGGATTACAATGTTTTCTTTCGTCTACTAGCAGCTCACAAAAAGTATGCATTTAAAACGTATTTTTTCAGATTTCAGAGAAAAATGCCCCTATTGAACACATAATTATTGATCAACGCAGCCACATTATTAGCTTCACAAGTATTTTTCATGTGGAGCGTAGTAATTTCCCAGCAAGCACGAAATTCCCAATGCTGTTTCAATGTTGGCCCACCGTTTGTGATGCCGGCCCAACATATTATAATAAGACAACATTGTTTCATCTAACCACAGGCAGTAGAATAAGCCCCAGTTTTAATAGGTGCCTATATCGCTAGCAATATGAATGAGTCATAATTATTCCAGTGAAGCCCTCTGTCGTGAAAAGTTATAAGACAGTATCTGCTTACTTTACAAGTAAGCATATGCTGCCATTTTAGCTTTGCAGACCAGTGTTGATTTCCTTTCTCTTCTCTGTGTAATATATGGTTGATTCCCTTTCTCTATCCGCTACATCGATGCCGCGGATTACATCTTGTCACACATATAGTCTTAAATGTACACGTGTACTTCAGAAACAAATAACGGAAGTTACCTAGCCAGCAGACACAAGACGTTTAATCAAAGTTGATTTAATGTTGGTACTGTGTCGTAGTACGCTAAGCTAACATTGATTCAACGTCCTGTGTCTGCTGGGTAGGTAGGCCTACTCTACGTCCCACGAAAAGAGTACTTTATTGTGACAACTTAGTTGAAATAAACCATGCTCGTGGTTTACAATAATCTTTCCCAGCTGTTCAGGGCGGGGGCCCTAGGGTAGTGGTTAGCACCGCTGCCTTTCACGCCAGAGTTCGGGGTTCGGTTCCCGGTCTCGGCGGTTTCAAAGAAACAAAAATGTTTCTTCCCCATCCACGTGTCAGTCAGTATTGTGGGGAGCCTCCGTGACCGAGAGGTAGCGTGCTCGGCCTCAGACCGCCAGGGCTCGAATTTCGAATCCTGTGTCTGGAGGACAGTGTCATCTCATTCATCTCACCATCCTCAGGAGGTTCTCCTGGCCCAGTTTAGCCTATATGTGCATAAAGGTGGCCTAAAGCCCGATTCATTTCATTTTTTTATTTCCCAGCTGTTCAGCATTCGAAAATGATCAAGTTAACATCCAAAAAGGCCCTATGGCTCCATACCAAAACAAGAGAAAATACAAGTCAATAACCAATACAAGTCAATACCCACATCGTTTCAAATACGAACTGAAAAGCGTTTTTCAAATAATTTTTAAAATATCCCATATCCCATCATAGCTACATGATACATTATAAAACAGGGTTACATGAGTACAGTTACTAAAAATATAAAAACAGCGTCGCTCAATAACAGCATCGCAATATATCAATAGATCTTGTCCCAGAGACGTAATTATTAACCCTTTAACTTCCAGGCCGGGGTGCATGCCAGGATCCAGATATACTGGTGTAGGAGTTCTATTTTTCGTCATTTGAAGCTGGAATTGCTAACGCAATTTCCAGCTTCAAATGACGAAAAATACATAAATGTCGTATATATTTGACGAAAATTTGTGTCATTTTATGGTTACGTTCATTGACGAATGACGACGGAAATTTCCGTAATGTATGGTAGTGAAAAGGTTAATCGATCGCTGGTATCAACTAAATATGGAAAAACCTTCTAAAATTACCATTGTTCTAATCATATCGTTATAAAACATTATTGGAGTTACTGCAATATAATTATGTTGAATATTTTGTATAACAATACTATCAGAATAATAAGTTAGTATAATCTGATAATATTTAATTCAGTGAAAGCTTGCTTCTATGGTTTCTTTGATTACAGACAAGGAACAAAGAGTATTCATAGTCCAAAGGGGAGAGGAGTGAGCACAAATCATTGACAGATCCAGGATCTGAAGAATATTTGATGGTTATTTTAGCGTAATTTAGGACCGTCTTCAAACGACAGAATCTGACGTCTACAAACATCATACATTCTGACGTGTAAAGAACTAACTGACAAGTATTTTCCATTCACTTTAACATGTCTAAACCGTGCGATGTGTAATAGTCAGTCTTTGATACAGGAGGAAATGTTAAAGTGTATAAATCCCCGGCGATATGAATGTATATTAATTCCAATTCAGTCCCGAAAGCACAAGACCATGATCCAATGCCGGGCCAATGTTGGTCCACCGCATTCGACTATGACCCAACACTGACACAACATTGGTCCAGTGTAGTGCATTTGCTGGGGTGTTGGTTCCTTTCTCTTCGCTTTGTGCTAAATGGTTTATTTCTTTCCTTATTCGCATAATCAATGTCGCTAATGACAACTCGTCACACATTGTCTAAATGTACACGTGGACTTCATAGAATAAGTCGTGGAGGTTATCTAAGTAGAGGAGACCGGGGCTAGTTGAAATGTTTAACAGAAAATTTGGCCTATGACTCTTAGTACTGGGGCTTGTTGAAAAATCGGTCAATACGTTGTTATTATTACTTGTAGCAACGAGATAGGGACCTACATTAATTCTGTAAGAAACAGCGCTGGGTAAGCCAAGTATGGCGGGTTGCTTGATTTTGTGCCATAATCGTAATTGGCCCTGAAACGGGGCTAGTTGTAGCATGTTTCGACCAACCCCATTCATGTTTCAACTAACTTCACCTCATGCTATTTAAAAATGTACATAGTATAGATTATAAATTTAGCGATATGTACACATAAAAAAAATAACTGACAATTGTGTGTCATCTGTTTCCCGCACCAAAACCAGAGATAAAATAGCTACACTGTGCTCTACACAGTGTAGCAAAATAGGACACTCTGGAAAGCGTAGAAATCTAATTAAAACCTCTAAATGCTTTAGTTGTTTATTATATAAAATGACGTACAACTAGGGTATGTGTAAAGGAAAAATAGTAAAAACTGATGGCCCTTTTAATTTTAACATAGGCCTACATACATCCCTAAATAAACCGAGAATGCATCTACTGACGTCAGAAAAAAACAGATAATAATTTTGAGGGGAACAGCCATCCATGCCATGTGGTAATACTCTAAGTCAGATCATGACAAGCGTGATCATGTAGAGTGATGTCGGTCTGCTCCGAACAGTATCAGAGACTGTCTTCGGTCTGAATTCGAGCCAGGCAGACACACTCCACAATGCAACATTCGCAGATTATCGTTCATAGGTCGATCACTTATATTGCAAGAGCATTAGGGTTGAACCTGGAATAAAATTGCAGAAAGCTGATTTTTCAGGAATGATACAAGGACATCTCCCCAGACGAATTCCGAAGAGGCCCCAAAAATCCCCCTTGTGCATTTTTTTTAATTCAAGATGGCCGCCACCATGTAACACTATTTTCGAAACAAACAGTGGTATACCATAATTCCTCACTTTTGCAGTTAGAAAAAAATATTTAGGTGTCTCTACTTATGTTTGAGGACACAAAGATGATCAGAAATGATATCAGTATTTTTCTCAATACCAAAAATCCAAGATGGCCGCCATATTGATATACTGAGTATGTTGAGCGATCTCCTAAAAAAATCGAAAATATGAGGTAACTACATGTATCTCGTTGTTGAGTCTAAAATGTATTTTTTGTCTAAACCCACGGAGTCTAGCACCTATTTAGATCACCAATATTTGTATTATATAGAATTTATCAACATAAATCTCACATAGTTTAATGTTATGTAACACCATATAACGTCATGTTTCCAAAAAACAGGAGTATACCCAATTCCTCACTTTTGCAGTTAACAAAAATATTTTGGTGCCTCTACACATGTCTTAGGGCACAAAAAGCTCATCAACAGGATCAGAAATGATATCATTCCTTCTCTTACCTCCGCAAATCCAAGATGGCGACCATTATGTCAAGCCTCTCCCGCCCCCCTCAGAAAATCATTTACATGCCGTAATCATCATGTTGTTGAACCTTTTTTTCAGAGCCATGAAATCTAGAATATATTTCCATCACCAATTTTTTTAATAGAATGTGCTTATCAACACAAAATCCAACATGGCTACCATATTGGTAAGCTCTTTTAGCGCAGGTGCCACGATTAAGCGATGTCCAACTGCTTTTTCATATGGGAATATAGATATAGATTTATCAAATTTACAAAATATCATATGTCAGAAATCATAGATTAAAAATTCTAACATGTCTCTTTTTTAAATATAAGGGTATTTTTCATTCATTTGAAGCTTGAGATAGCGTAAGAAATTCCAGTTTCAAACCCAGCGACTAATTCCAATGTAGGTATTTTATATAGTAGGCCTATATAAAATGCTTTTCGATTTTGGTTAAGTATTAGTTGTGATTATTCTAGTATATGAATATTAGCTAATTTTGTGTGAATGTACATAATAACAGAGCTAAGTACAATATTACACCAGCTTGAACACGTGTCCTACGAGACTGTTGGTTATTTACATGTACTACTAAATAAGAAAATGTTTTAAATCACATCATTTTACTGGCAGAGTTTGGCCATCTATAGGCCTACGTTTTTTGGTCGATTTCCTGAAAATGGTAATAAATACCTTGGATTATAGATTAGAATATTCAGATATTTTGTTTAAATTTTAGTGTATTACGTAATAAATATATGACATTGTATGATATTGCAATGTGATATTACATTGAAATGTCAGAATATGACATCAAATTAGAGGATGTGACAGTTTAACGTCAGGATATGATAGTTTTATGTCAGAATATATAAATATGATATCAGGATATGACACTTTAATATCATGACATGGAATATAATTGTCAAAACATTGGTGTTTAATATAGCAAAATCACGTTATGATGGCCCAATACAAAATTATAAAGGCAGTATATAGTGGCTAAACATCACGTTACTGTATTAAAATGAAAAGATATGGCATCATATTATCACGAAATGCATTACAATTTCGTGATATATCATTTTAACATCACTATGACATTTTAATGTCAGGATATGACATTTGAATATTAGGATATGGTACTTGAATATTATGATATGACTTTATACATTGATAAAATGACACATTGAGGTCACGATATAGCATTGGATTGTGATGGTGTGTCATTATAATGACAAACATTCTATTTAATATCGAATATTGTATAATAGACTTGTCGGATTATGACATTAAAATAGGAAAAACATTAGAAAAGCAGTTCGAAGTCAGGATCTGGCATATTTATGCCAGGATATTGGATTGTAATTTATCAGAATATGACACTTTAACGTCATGAGATGGTATTATAATATACAATATTTTAATTTGACCATAGAATATCAGGATATGTCACTTTAAAGTCTGGATATGACATTTTATTGTCAGGATATTTATTGTCATATCAAGGTATAACATTTCAATAACATTAAATTGAGAGACGCACGTTACCATATGGTAATATAGAATCGACATAGAACATTCTAATATCAGGATGGCACATGTCAGTTCAACATATATATCGCAATATAATTCAGTAAGTAAAGGCCTCTACATTGCTCAAATACCGGTACTCCAAAACTGCCAACAAAAAAAGCACTTCGGAAATTTCAATAAAATGGGAAGTAAGATAGGGTTAAGACACATGCTCTTTGAACAGCATGTGGCCTTGCCCTCTCTTACTTTCATTTCCTCTTACACTAAAATGTCATATTGTGATGTTAATATGCTATATCATGATATTATAATAATATCGTGACAATGCACTTAAAGATCCTGTCACTTAAATACCATAACGTTATGCTTAACTGCCATATCCTGCATTTATAAAGCTGTATTCAGACATCATAACGTCATTTTACTATAATAAAGAGCAATATTTGGACATTACAAAACCATATCATGACGTTAATGTTTCTTGTCCTCATATTATCGTGACATAAAGAGATGATAAACTGTGACATCAACTAATTTAATATCATATTCCGATATTCTGATGTAAAATCATCTCATTACAACACCATACAATGCCATAACTACATTACGAAATATATATATCCTAATATTCAAAATGTAATATCTTGATATTTAAATGATATATTTCATGATATCAAACATATTGATATTTGCAGATCATGGACAAAAGTAAGTATTTAAAGGAGCATCGTTACAAGACGATTATCAAAGATGTCATGTACATGTAACGTGTGAGGCGCAAGTCCTTATCTTGTAATTGATTTTTGCTAGAAAGCCTCCCTTCAACGTCACCTACTGCCCCAGCCAACACGGGGCATTAATCCAATTCTGTTTAATTTTTGGGCCAGCGTCAAAGACGGTCAGCCAATATTAAAACAGCATTGGATGAATGCCTCGTGTTTAAACTCCATTATGATACAGAGCATATTTTGCTGTACAGGAGGGTGTGGAATCTACAGTCTGGGAACGGATTTTATCTCATGGTCGTTTGTCACCAACGCAAACTGAAAGAGCAGTCGCTCCAGAAAGAGTTCTAAAAAGAGTGAGTTGCGGGTGCAGAGTGGCTTGTTCAAAGGGGGGGGGGGGGGATCTCACTAATCTAGACTATATTGTACAACGATGTGCTCTTTTTGTATTGGCCAAACATGTAGCAACTGACAGCTCGGATGAATGAAACGCAATAATTTCATTATTTACCGGAGATTAATTTGTTAACTTGACAAATCTCAATCTGCATTTCTAGTAGGAAAGCAGTTCGAAAACACTCCAAAGCGTCACCCACCAAGGTAGAACTCAATATAATAAAATATGGTCATCTAAATAGGTTCTAGACTCCATGGGTTCGGCTAAAAAAATACATTTTAGTTTCAACAACGGGATAGTTATCGCATATTTTCGGGGTTTTTAAGAGATCGCTTAAAAAATATTATGGCGGCCATCTTGAATTTGTGGTATTAAGAAAAGTACTGATATCATTTCTGATCATCTGGGTAACCTCCTTGTACTTTAAAATATAGGTAGAGACACCAAAATCATTGTTTTAACTTCAAAAGTGAGGAATTGGGGTATACCCCTTTTTTTTAAAAAAATGGCGTTACCTGGTGTTATTTTTAATTGACTACTATGTGGTATTTATGTTGATAAATTCAATATAATAAAATAATGGTGATCTAAATAAGTGCTAGATTCCATAGGTTTGGCCAAAAAATACATTTTAGATTCAACAACGAGATAGATATCTCATATATTTTCGTGTTTTTTTAAGAGATCGCTTAACATAATCAGAACAATATGGCGGCCATCTTGGATTTTTGGTATTGAGAAAAGTGCTGATAATATTTCTGATCCTCTGTATCAACTCTTAGTGCTTTAGAACATAAGTAGAGACACCAAAATATTTTCTTTCTAACTACAAAGGTGAGGAATTAGGGTATACCCCTGTTTTTTTTAAATGACGTTACATGGTGGCGGCCATCTTGAATTAAAAAAAATGAGGTGAATCGATTCTTCACATCAAATAAGTTTACCATGGTGAGATATAATTCATTCAGGTTCTTCTTAAAAAATTGCAAGCTAATAGCATCTCGGATAACAAAACGTAAAGTGTTCCATAAGCGAGCAGTGCGATAAAAATAAGTACATTAGAACTGAACAGTCTTGCACAGAGGTAATTTGAATAAAACACCCTGTTGAGCAGATCTCAAGCCATTATGCGGACAAGCTAACTCAAAATTACTAGAGTAATCACAAGATAGTTTCCCATGAAGGTAGCTGTATAAAAAACAAAAGTCGATTATTTCTCGACGGAAGCACAAAGGCAAGATAGATAATGCTGTGCATCTTTCGTGATAGGGTGAAACATAATCATTGAGAATGAATTTTGAAGCTTGACGTTGCACCCGTTCTAATTTGATTATGTCTTTAACATGAGTCGGATTCCACATCGGACTACAGTACTCAAGAATACAGAACGTTTTATCATTCCTGCCATAGAATGGGCTTTTGATGAAACAATTTTCACATTCTCACACCAAGATAATTTAGTAGTGATGGTTATTCGAAGATCATTAAATTCAGTTACTCTAGATAAGATATTATTAGCAATGGAGTAGTCAAAATATATTTTTACTTTACAGCATATTGACATGAATTTGCATTTTGATATGTTGAAGTTTATTCTCCAAATTTTGCTCCACAGAAACAGTGCATTAGGATCATTTTGAAGGTAAAGTACATCTTGTCTTGACTTTATATTTCGATAAAGTTTGGCATCGTTAGCATATAATTTCATAAATGATGTACAAACATCGCAGATATCATTTATGCATAAAACAAATAATAATGGTCCAATAATGAAACCTTGCGGTACACCTGATGTTACAGGTAAAGGTGATGATACCTGACCTTCTATCATAACTGACTGATACCGACCTTGCAGATAATTTTCAATCCACTGCAATAAGTTGCTGCTAAAGCCAAATGTTTTAAGCTTGTGAGTATCAGGTCATGTGCTGCGGTACAGAATCAAAGGCTTTAGCAAGAAAGTCAAGTCAAGAAATATAATGTCTGTTTGACTTCCAGAGTCTAAATTTCTACTGATATCAGAATATGTATCAATTAGTTGTGTGGTAGTGGAGCGATATTTCATAAAACCATGTTGAGCCGAATTAATTGTGGACTGACAACCGGATAAATGTGATTGAATACAAGTCGTTCCATAACTTTACTCACATTGTTGAGAAGTGATATGGTCTGTAATTATCAACTTCGTTCATATGGGTAGAATGATTTAGTGAAGTATTGAGGGACCTATTAATATTTGTAATCAGTGATCGCAGAGCACTAAAATCAGCCTGTTTAAAATTATACACTACTCTGGGTATTTTTCGTTTGTTGCAGCCTGAAAGATTGAGTTTAAACGTAAGTATTGAATGATCTGTATCAAAGTCGATGGGACATTCGACGGGCTCGTCCACTAGATATGGCTCAGTAGTGAGCACCAAATTAAGAAGACTGCCATGCTTATTTGAAAATACGTTATTCATCTGAAAGGGGGAGTTCTCTGTTATCATATTACAAAGTGAATTACCAGATTGAGACTTTGACGAGTAATTAGACCAACCAATATTTCGCATGTTAAAATCACCCAGTAAGCAAACGTTTTTAAAGTTGGATGTAGCTGCTTTTAGTAAAGGAAAAACGTTACATATAAATTGTGATACATCTCCATTAGGTGGCTTATATGCGAGAATAAACAGACTTTTACTTTGATTGTTCGGTTTAACTTCACACACAACGATCTATCCTTGAGGCTCTAAGTCATGACGTCGACAGGATGAAATGTTGTTATTTACGCATAAGGCTACACCGCCACCGCTTTTATCACTCAAAATATCATGCCTGTCTCGTCTGTACACACTATAATTCGGGTGCATGAGCTCACTGTCATTCACCTTGCTGTCTAGCCAGGTCTCTGTAATGACAACTATGTCAAATTTACCAAAAGTGACAGCGTCTTTCAGTTAGTGAAGTTTATTTCTGTTCTTTGACACAGATTTGACGCTTCTCGCATTAAGGTATAATACAGAAGGTCGATTTTCAGTACTATTTTTAGTTTTGTAGTTCCGCCTTGCTGCTTTTGTGTTGTGGAAGTTTTTGGCGTACCTGGAACACTGGCTAGGGATGGAGAGTTAGAGCAGTTTTTTCCGGGCCACTCATATTGGCCGGATTCCTATTTGTTTGAGCACTGATTCGCCTTATGTTTCTTTTCGGCACACAGGTAGCAAGTCACAACAGGTCCGAAAAGGCAAGCTTTAGACATGCGCCCTGTGACCCCGCAGTAATCACACAGAGGTTGTTCACTTAAGGTTTTAGGCTGGTCAGCAACCTGCTGTTGATACATTCACGTATATACATACATTTATATAAGGTTTATAAAGGGAGCAAGGTTATTAGCCATACAATATAAGTAGGCCTATGGTGTGATGGAGAGCCCTTCGCGCCGAAAGTACCTGTAAGTGACCGTTGGAGTCTCTAGTGTAGGGTCGCAATGGCGGACGAGGGAAACCGCCCAATCTTCACCATTTCAACACAAACTTTCTTCCCCGTCGAGTCGACGGTTCCAAATAAATCATAAAACTCTTTCTCCACTTGTCATGTTTATTCGTTAGACATCTGGCAACAACAAAGCACAACCTCCGCGCACGGCACGTCCTGTTTGACTCAGAGAGAGCGACCTACGGCACGTCCGTAGTCGCCGAGTGTAACGTCTGAAGTGCGGGAAAAGTACCAAGACCGCATGGGCTGCAATTGTGTGCGCCCGGCACCGAGGTACGGAAACGAGGCGGTCGTCCACAGCTTCTCGCGTCCGAAAGGCCGGGGATAACTGCCACCTAAACTTAACGAAGTCAGGATCCTACAGGCCTACCACAGATACGCTGTGTCGACCAAAATCTGGTCGTGACATAAAAAATTAAAAAAACATGATTCTTCGAGAAAATCTGTATGTGTTGACTTTTTATACAAAATGAAGCGATGTATTACACCTTTGGTATTCGCCAGGTGTTCACACGTGATCCATAAAAATCATACTTCAAGCTTGACATGTCTTGTTTCAACATACTCGTGTTTCAACTAGCCCCGATCTCCCTTACAAGATGTGACAGTATGTTTATCTGCCCATACCTATAATAATATTATACCAAATTATCATGGGCAGACAAAATATCTACTGTGATATATTGTACCTGGATAATGTACAATACTAAATTGTTCTTACCGAGCTCTTACAGCGTTTTTACGAACGCTGTACAAATGTTTAGTTCATAAAATTGTTTGCGTTCGTAAACATTCATGCAGCATTTCCACGAAGAACGTAGGAACCCTACAGTCATCATACAAAAAAAATATATATTTTCAAGTGTGTATCAAGCTTCTTATGTGAATAAAATGGTAACCTTACCAACTTCGTAATAAGGTTATAAGAAATAAAAACTAAGTGAAAAAAATACGTACTAAAATCGTACGATCGCCTTTGGAACACCCCACAAAGTAGATACGATGTTCGCACATTTTCTGTGTCACAGTCCAATAACTGTTCTAAATACGGAGTTTTTACAGCGTTCTTAGCGTCCGTAGAGTTCTTAGACATGTCCAATACCTTTCTACAAGCTAAAGAGCGGAATACAAATATTTGTTTATTGAGGATGTCTTGCGAAGACCGCAAGAAATGGTCTGACATTTCCAGACAAAAACGACAAGATGAACAATGTCGTTTTAATGTTAACCCTTACAGCGCGGGGATCGACTTTAGTCGTCAGTATCTGACGTCTGCATACGTCAGATTCTGACGACTAAAGTGGATCCCCGCACTGTAAAAGAAGAAATAATTATAATGGTCGTAGACCCATAACAAGGTATTCAAATGAATCGGAAAGAGCTCACTAAGACATTTATGATGATTTGAAATTAAAAAAAAACCTTTTGGTTCCTATGTTTCATAATAACAAAATTTAGAGCTTTAAAGGTTAAACTGGAAAAGGATGTTCTCTCGAGCAAGTGAGTCCATGGTAGCAGTGTGTAATATTGAAAATGATCAGCCAATGGAAAGGCCTCACTCTGGAGGAACCGCCTACGTTATCATATGCCCTCTGTACCAAGTAAGTATGCTTGATTACTGTGGTGATCATATATAGACTGTGTACAGCTGTGCGGATGAGAAGTCGACATTTTCGGACCAACATTTATTTTCAATATTACAACTGTTTCAGATTATTAAACTACAATATTTTGATATCATTAGAAACATAAAGACATGGCGGATGACGGTGATACGTTAATGGATGGAAATACAGATTCTTTGGAGAGAAAAAGAAATAGAAATGTTTTGTCGTCAACTGACAGTGAAGGAGTACACACTCCCCAGCACAAACTCCATATTACACAAGATGACTATACACCAATTAGGACTGCTCCACCTGACAATATACATGATATATACACACTACTGCAAACCATGCGTGAAGAGCAAAACAAGACACTGGCGAAAATACGCACTGAAAATCTGGCAACGAAGCGAATGGTTGAAAGTAAGCTGGATAGACTGAAAAAAGATCTGATGGAGTCTATGGAAAATAGAATTAAAGCAGTCAGAAACGAGTTTATTTTGGAGATCGGCCAGATGCAGACAAAATTAGATAACTTCGAGGCAACAACAAAATCGCATGATAAACTGATTAGACAATTAAATGAGGCACACAGCGCTGGACAAGTGACAGCCAGAGAACCATATGAACCACAGGTTAGCCTGATTGCATCTTACATCCCATGCCAACAGGGAGAAGATATCCAGAAAAAGATGGAAGAAATGATACATGTGCACCTGGAACTACCGAATGAGAAGATTGTACGTTGCGAACGTACGCGACCGCTAGTAACCGGCCGTCAGGTGTAGTCAAGATTGAACTTTCTTCATTGAACTCTAAAATTAACGTGTTGCGTGCCAGGAGCAAGCTCAAGTGAGTAGAGGGTTTTAAACGTACGTACATACGATCTGCTAAATCTCACGTTGAAAAGGTCGCCGAACGAAATATGAAGACATTACTAGACGAGCTCCTTCAGGGTGGTAACTTCAGGATCACAGGACACGGCATAGTAGTGAAGAAAGACGACCAGCGGTATGGAGAAGTACGTGAAAATGTGGAACGCGACAATATGCCTGCTGCAAATACTCATCCTCCTGTTCATGTTGATGGACCTACAGATCGCCCTCGACACCCACCAGCGCCGCCGGAGATGCCAGAGTTCAGAGGTCAACCCTCCCCTGATGGTATGCGTGGTGCATACCGCGGCAGGGGAGGATACCGCGGCCAAGCTAACTACAACAGAGGTACAGGACGCGGTACTAGAGGTCATTACTAGGACAACGGCCAGTCCATATCTGAAAATTTCACCATCGCTACGTGGAATGTGAATGGGTGGGAGACCGAGTTTTAAGAAAAACTATTATTTGTTCGCTAAACTATAATATTTACGGTATTTGAGAAACACATCTAAAAGGAACTGACAGAATTGACATCCCAAATTATAATTTCTTTGGATTTAATAGAACTGTGCAGCACAGAAGGGCACCACATGCTTTTGCAGAGGTGGGTTTTTTAATAAAAAATAGTGTCACCAGAGATTATACCCTGGAAACATTTGATAAAATTTATGATGAAATCTTTGGTATCAAACTGACCAACAAGTGTACAGATATCTATTATTATTTTTGTTCGTTATTTACCCCTGACAACTCGCCCTACGGCAAAGATGTTGATGGGTTTTTTTCACATCTGACCGCTCAATTACATTTAGCAAGTGATGCTGATCTCATTTTTATATGTGGTGATATGAACGCTAGAGTGGGTGAACAAAATGATTTTTTGACCGATCAGATTGAAGATATTTGTATACCTAAAAGAAAAATTATTGATTTTACTACAAATAAACACGGGTCTTCGATGATTGACTTTTGTAAAACTGTCGGTTTTTGTATGTTAAATGGTCGTTACCGCATGACAAATATACTTGTATTAAACAGGGCAGATCTGTTGTTGATTATATAATGATCCCGTATAATAAATATCACTGTATAGACAGGTTTGCTGTAGAGACAACTACAGATTTGGTATCGCGGTATAACCTGCAACATTTATTGAGGACAAATTCTAAAATGCCAGACCATTCAATTTTATATGTAAAAGTTGATTTATCTATGTATAATATGCTGATTCCTAATGACATAAATGATAATTTACAAGTCGAAAATGAATATAGACACACTTCTAAAGTTTTATAAGACCCGCCGGCAGATTTTATGAAAAACGATAATTGGAGAAAATAAATTGACTTATTAATAAAAGAACTAGAAACTCGCTTTCAAGTACAACAAGATTTAAACAGTATATATGAAAAGCTGACATGTGCTATACACAACGAAATTGATTTATCTCTAAATATAAAAGCTTGTACTAAAAAACAAAATACAATAAGTAAACCGTATTGGAATGATGAATTAACAACCTTGTGGAAAATTCGAAAACAAAATGAAAATGAATTTCTTAAATGTAAAAGTAGTAAAGAGATTAAGCGAAATAAGAAAAATATTTTCATTGAATCTCGGAAACTCTTTGACAAAAACATAAGATTTTATGAGCGTCGTTATAATAGAGATCGAAGTGTAGAAATTGAAAGCTTTGAGAAAAATACTCCACAGAAATTTTGGCAATCATTAAAAACAAAGAACAGAAAATCAAATTTACCTACAGTGAGTAAAGATAATGATGGATCTGTCATTACCGACCATACAGAAATAATGAATAGATGGAGATCGGATTTTAGTTCGCTTTATAATGTAGATATTGATCGCTATGAAAATGATCCTGATTACATAGCACTGTTAAACCTGAAAAATGATTTAGAAGCACAACAAAACTACCAGGTTATAAATACAATACCTTTTTAAATCGTGAGTTATCTAAGGATGAAATAGAAAAAACTGTGAAACAATTAAAAAAGAATAAAGCTACAGGTTGTGATAATATACCAAATGCATTTTTATTGAGATCAAAGTTTTTAGTACCGCTTTCTCGATTATTTCACACTATTTTCAATGCTGATTTGGTCCCCACGATCTGGGGATAGTGCTGTATTACTCCAATACCTAAGAGCAGCATGAAGGACTCTTTCATCCCTCTCAACTACAGAGGTATTAGCTTATTGTCATGTGTTTCTAAATTATATTCCAGAGTTATAAATAACAGACTTACAGCCTACTGTAATATATGTGACATATTGGTAGATGAGCAAAATGGGTTTAGAAAGGATCGTTCATGCCTCGATTATATTTTCTCCTTATCAAGTATAATAAAAAACAGACTTTAAATAATAAACCCACTTTTTCTTGTTTCATTGATATGAGTAAAGCATTTGATTGGGTGAATAGAGATTTACTATTTTTAAGATTGTTACAATATGATGTTGATGGTAAATTTTATAGAACAATTAAAACATTATACCGAAATAATGTATCATGTGTAAAAATTAATAACTGTAATACTGAATGGTTTGAAATATCATCAGGTGTCAGACAGGGGGATACTTTGTCACCAAGTCTAGTTTCGTTATTTATAAATGAACTCGCAGTAGAACTTAAAAATCTCAACATCGGCATAGATATTAATGGAAAACTGTATGTACTTTGTTTTATGCAGATGATATTGTACTTTTTGCAAAAAACGAAGAAGATTTACAACGCTTAATAGAACATGTTCATAAATGGTGTAATAAATGGAAAATGTTTGTAAATTCTGATAAAACCAAAGTTGTACATTTTAGGAATTCAAGGAAGCCTGTTACTTTGTTTAAATTTTTATATGGGGATATGCACCTTGAGATAGAAAAACTTATAATTACTTAGGTGTAAATTTTGACGATAATTTAAATTTTAAAGACTGTATTAACATGATTAAAGCACGCTCTGATGCTGCTTCTAGAGCTTTTGGTGGAATTGTGTAAACAATACTCTGATGTGGGATATAATACATATTGTCATTTGTTTGATTCTTTTGTAGTACCTGTTCAAGATTATGCCTGTGAAATTTGGTGAAATTCTAATATTAATATGTGTGATAAAATAACAGAGCGAGCCATGCGATATTACTTAGGTGTACATAATCTTACCCCACTACGCGCATTGTATGGTGAAATGGGCTGGCTAAAAACTAAATATCGTCATTATATACATGTTATTAGATTTTGGAACCGTTTAGTAAATATGGACAATCATAGATTAACAAAACATATTTTTCAGTCCAAAGCATCATTTTCGGTGACAGGTCAGCGCAATTGGTCGTACGACGTAAATTCAATTATTCAACAACTAAGGTTACCCGAAAATGTATTTGAAAACTTTGTCGCGTGTGATATTTTAAATGTAAAACATAAAATTGTTTTATTAATGGAGACAGAGTGGAAGCGAGACATTTCAAATAAACCAAAATTGAGGAAATATATCACCCTTAAAGATAATTTTGCTATACCGAATTATGTTTCCACTTTACTACCTAAACCTCATAGAAGTAGTTTTGCTCAATTTTGTTGTGGAATTTTACCTTTGAGAGTAGAAACAGGCCGTAGACAGAGAGTTAGAGATGAGACAACTGGACAGACACGCTCATTGAAACTGGAAGAGCGTGTCTGTTCAATTTGCTCATCTGGCGAAGTCGAAGACGAATTTCATTTCTTGTTAAACTGTGATGTTTTTTTCCGATATAAGAGTTGACTATATAAACAATATTATGCGTAATAACGTCGATTTCATTAATTTCAATTTAGAACAAAAATTTACTTTTTTGATCACCAAATATTGGAGAGAAACACTGCATTTTTTGTGTAAGGCGTGGTCAAAGAGAAAGACCTGTTTATATCTGTAATGTTTGCCTCCTCGGCACAATGTATACCTTTATATTTTGCTATATTCGTGTATAAAGTGACATTGTAGGCCAAATTGGCCCGGTATATTATACTGTTAATGACCATGATATGTATGTTTATGTTGTTTTTCTATATATGCATGGCACTATGATAAATAAATACTTACTATACTATACTATATGGTTCATCACGGCCATAGAAAACCACGTTGTTTTTGCTAATTAACCCTTTTCACTATGAGTACTATGGTACTCCGTCTGTAATCGCCAGGAAACGTACCCAACACACCAAGAATAGGGCGGGGGCCCTAGGGTAGTGGTTAGCACCGCTGCCTTTCACGCCAGAGTCCGGGGTTCGGTTCCCGGTCTCGGCGGTTAGAAAGAAACAAAATTGTTTCTTCCCCATCCACGTGTGAAAGTTAGTATTGTGGGGAGCCTCCGTGACCGAGAGGTAGCGTGCTCGGCCTCAGACCGCCAGGGCTCGAGTTTCGAATTCTGTGTCTGGAGGACAGTGTCATCTCAATCATCTCACCATCCTCAGGAGGTTCTCCTGGCCCAGTTTAGCCTATATGTGCACAAAGGTGGCCTAAAGCCCGATTCATTTCATTTCACACCAAGAATATTCCCTAATGTCGGGTTATTATTGGACCAGCGTCGCAGGGGTGGATCAGTTTTTTTTTCTCAGAGGCTGTCTAGGCAAATAAGGCCTAATATTGCAGTCTGGCGTGTAGGCCTATGGGAGGCTAGGCCTCTATACAATAACGAATCACATAAAAAAACACATATCAAGTGTAAATGTAATTTCCGGGGTCTGACAATACACTTATTTTAATATAACATAATAAAATATTTGTTCATAATTCTGCTAGAAAAGGGCGGAGCCTAGTCGCCCCCCCCCCCCGTCGAAAAAAAAGGGACGTGACCTAGCCTAGGGATTGTATCTCAAGAAAAAACAAACCCAAGCTATGTCAAACCTTGCCCCTGGTTTAATAGAATTCGAAGGCTATAATAATATTATATGTTCCAAATTGTTTCAATTTACCTGTTTTGTGGCCTGAATTAGCTTGGATGCCATAACTAGTTTACTATGTGGTTACTACTCTCTACCCTTTTTTATCACCTTGTTTTGACTCCGGATGTGCTCTGGCTTAACACGATAAATTGCACCGGAAGTTTCAAGCACATTGTCAGACCATAGCCAACTATAGTATTTGTAGACTGCTCTTTGCTCGTATTCGCCTACAATCTTGCGAACAATTATTCGCAAAGCAAACATAGAGAGTCCCCCTTCTGCAGAGTGGGACAGACTCCACCACCGTTCTTGACGTAGTCTTAACATTAACCCGACATTGAGCCAACGTCTTGTGTTAGGTTTGGCAGTGATGTTTGCAGCTTATAGATACTACGTTCACAGATCATAATTCAGGAACAAGTATTCCAAATATTAAAATTGTCTTAGCATTTTGGTTTTAATTTTAAGAAAATATTTAGTTAAAAAATGCGATTAAAAAATACTACCAGCTCTTCTAGACAACAAGTGGTTAGGGTTTCCCAAGTTGGGCCAAAATTATGACGTCATCTATGGAATTCATAGTACGGCATGTCATACGGATACGACGAATACGATTTCGCTTACTATCAAATTCGGAAAAAATATCAGTATTATTGTCTGCTATTGGGAACCACAGTAAAACGATAATAATATTCAAAAGTGTTTTTCATCCACAGTAAATCATACAGCACGGTGTGATTAAGAAATATAATGTAGAAGAAAATGTCAAAGTGGCTAAATTGATAGCAATGTTTATAAATCATACTTTAAGAGCACTGGCTACTTTCCCTACCCGCGTAATAAACGCTTTAACAGCTGCTTAACACCTTCCTTTATTCTCCACGCTGAGCTGTTGATTACATTTGTCACACATTGTCTAACTATCCACGTGCACATTCGTGGAGGTTATCTGGGTACAAAATGTGTCAGCAATTAACCCTTGAAGCTCCTGGATCGACTATCGACGTCAAATTTCGACGTCTAAAGACGACCCCCGCACTGTAAGAATTAAACTGTTTAAAATGGTCGTAGACTCATAACATAGTATTGAAATGTAGCGGAAAGACCTAACTAAGATATTTATGATGATTTCAAATTTAAAATAATCCTTTGGTTTTCATGGTTTTCACACAATAACCATATAGTGGTCAACACTGCTCTGCAAAAGCAAATAGCGTTAACTTTTTACTTGAAAAGTGAAAAATTAACACGTCATGGCAAAATCAAATATGACAACGTGATGATCATTATTATAATGAATTAAGATTATGTTTCGAAATCATTAACCGCGAGGATAACATGAATATTTCAGAGGTCTTGTCAAGTTAAGAAAAAATCCGAGAAAAACTCGGGAGTTGGTGGGTAGGTCAAGTCCCAATTATTTATTTTTGTGTATGTGTTTTTTGTACATGTTTAGAAAAAACTTGGATGGCTGATGGGTGGGTATAATCTGGCCAATCCGAGTTTTTCTCAGGTTGTTTTTAACTTGACAATACCCCTTAGTCAGATTCTTAAGGAGATAAAGAAATGCAATAAAATGGTCTTAGAACTAAACAACTTCAATTAAAGCCTAAAGAACTAAGCCATTTCCCAAACAGCCAAGCCATATAACAGGTGATAATTGTGGGTGAAAATTATAGTTGTCCATTATAAATACTTTACTCTTTCAGTGCGGGGATCGACTTTAAACATCAGAATCTGACGATATGCGTCAGATTCTGACGTCTAAAGTCGATACCAGCACTGTAAGGATTACTTAATGATTGTTCAGAAGGAAGTATAATTATTTACCCAGTAAATTACATTTGTATGTGGAGCATTAGGATGAAATCTTATTTTTATTTCGTAATATCCTTTGTAATTGTATCACTGATCAAAGTGAAGAGTGAATGAATATTGTTTACGTCGCTTTTTTACATAGTGGCAATATCGCGACAAAATAAAATCGGAAGTCGGCACGAGACAGCGCGGAGACCGTCCTAAGACTTCAGAATCTGACGTCTTTAAACCTTTAACCACAGGTGCCGCATATATTCGGGTTTTCATTTTTTATTAGCACATCAAGTACCATCTTTTAAACATGTTTAAAATAAAATGTGACATCAATATTTGAAAACAGTTGACCTCCATTCTGTAAAAACTGAATAATTTTCACTCACTTGAAGTTGTGGATCGCGTGAGCGAGACACAACTTCAAGTGGGTGAAAATTCAAATAGAATAATTTGGCGGTCAGCTTCTGACGTCAAAAAGACGGTCCCTGCACTAAAAGAATTAAAATATTTATAACGACAGTAGACCCATGGCATAGGTATTTCAAATGAAGGGGAAATAGCTAACTAAGACATTTATGATGATTTCATATTTAAAAACCCTTTGGTCACCATGATTCGTGCAGCAAATATTTCATCTATGTAAGGGATACCAAATCAATGGTTATTATTTGGGTGAACATCACCATGTGTATAGCAGCTGCCCACTCCAGGCGTCATCAAAGTAAACACCCGGCATTTTATCAAAACTGATGATGATTATTTTATTCATGATACAAATCACAAAACAAATCATCTTTTGAATTTGATCTACAAATTCGACCAGTATACAGGTTTACATATAAGAAATATAGACACAAGATACTGTGCACTAGAGCATCGCCATAACATAGTTGCAAAGCGAAAAAATATCACGCTAAACTTCGTTTGAAGGTGTACTACAATAATGTTTATTCATTCTTGTAAGCAGTATCCCACTAGTCTTCAACTTAATATAATCTTTCCGACAACTTAACAATTATATCACATACCCAATAAAACAGAATGTCACTAAAATAATACTGTTCCTATTGTACCACTTTTAGAGCCACGTTTATGTATTTTAAAAATGAGTTTTGTAAACATTATCAATAGTTTGTTATCAGCTGGGTAAAGTGTGTATGCATCACGTTAATTAATCTTTGACCCATTGCCATTTTCACCTACCGCGACACAAAACTTCGAGTCTGTGAAAATTACACCTTATTTAAATTGAAATCGAGCATGTGAAAGGTTTGATGGTTAAATAATCATCCCGTTCACAATAACAGTGATTTAATCTGCTACTAAAAGGAATGTAGTCGTCTTTAGTTGTGAAAATGTTAATCTTGAGACGTCACTCGGCTTATCATATCCATAATGGCTTTCATTTGGGGTGCGTCACGAGTCACTAAAACAAAATTAAAACTATGTAATTTACATAATTGTTTAATTTAATCAGCTCATTATAGTATTTTTGACAATTTTCCGAAACGTCGTGTTGTTTGGTTCTTGAACGAAAATGACCAATTAAAGTATTTAGTTACAGTATTGCTTGCATGATCATGATGATTGACCAATGAATCTACTAAAATATCGGCCAATGGCCCAGTCATCCAGCCAACCCGGTAGCAGACAGCCACCAGCCAGCCACAGAACTGTTAGCCAGTCAATCAGCCAGCTAGCCATCAGCCATCAGTCTATTGATCAGGTATAAAATGTAATCACATTTGGCATGCGGTATAGTTACCATATGTTCCTGTGCTACCAATTCCAGAATCCGTGTAACCCCACCAATCCCAGCATCCCTGGGGATTACCAACACTAGTATCCACCTAAAATGCATCAAATCTATGTAGCATATAATTACCATGAAATTATACCAGTCAATATCTCAGTTTACTTCGGATTGTTTTATGTTAGTTTAATTTAACTTAACTTAGTCACTCAGCTCAGCTCTGCCCGGCTTAGCTTAGCTTAGCTTAGCTTAGCTTAGCTTAGCTTAGCTTAGCTTAGCTTAGCTTAGCTTAGCTTAGCTTAGCTTAGCTTAAATGCTTAAAAGTGTTCGTCCAATATGCACCGACATCAAGTTGTGATCGTACCGATAAATATTGAACCGCACAAGGCACATAGGAAGTCAGAATATCATGAATATGCGACACCTGGTGAATAACTATTAACATAAGGAATCAGGCGTTTATCTTCAACTCAATTTATTTCAGTTTAGCTAACTTATTGTATATTTTATTTAACCGTAATTTATTTTGCAAACTTAATGAAATGACAATGTGAATCAAATGGCAGAATTGTTGTTTAATAGACAGTGAGTATCGCAAGGTACATTAAGCAATATAGATATCGAATCCTAGAGCGAAAATAAATAAATTGAGCTTGGAATACATTTATTATAATTTACCAAGGTAAATAACTAAAAACCAAAAACTGAATGTAATTGATTTTTCAATATAAACGATATTTAATAAACCATGCTTGTATTGTTTCGGCGATATTGCGCTACCATTAACATGATTAAGACATTTGTTATTATAATTATATCCTTAAGTGATATACTTAAGTGATATACTTAAGTGATATGGGCTCAGGGAACGTCGCCAGATGCATCTTATTTGCTATCAAGATATAAAACATAATATTTATTTTTTTATATCCACTTGAGGGTACACTTTGTAGATTGATCTGACGAGAGTGAAATGATTATGTTTCCATTACTAACAAATGTGATATAATTGTGAGCTTTATTCGCTGGTGAACACAATATTTATTTGTTTTTGATATAATTCTTGTTAATGTATGTACCATCGTCAGTAGTTAAACAATACGTGGGAAATAGAGAATGGGAGTTCGTTTAGCATTGCTTTGACGTTTTTGTTGATTTTTTTACAGTTGCGTTTATCAATAGCAGCAACCTAGTTGGTATTTATTTTCCAACGCCTATTTTACAAAACGATCCGACAAGCTGTTAATATTCTTACAGATAGCAATTCTAGTGAATTTGAAATTGCCAGTGCAATTACTGATACCGCCTGTTGAATTTTATAAATTATACTCTACCCCAAAAAAATTCACACACATTATGGAAATTATCGGATGAATCTGCAGTTTTTAACGGTCATGTTGAATCACCAGTTAATTTGTCATTTGAAACTTGAATTGCCAACACGATTATCAGCTTCAAATGACGAAAAATAATTCAATTTGTTTTAAATAGATATCGCGCAAATTTAATGATTTGATTAACTCGGCATCTTGCACAAGCTATTTCATAAATTTCAGAGGCATAGGCGTATGGAAAATAGTTTTTAGAAATTAAAAACTTTTTTTTTCAGTCATCTAAAACTCATTTTCTATCAAACGAACCTGACCACAACAAGCGAACCTGTCTGCAAAATCGGCCGCCATTTAACTAGCGAACCGGTTCGTCTATTAGGGACAGTAGAGTATAGATCCTATATTTACCTGTGGATAAAGTATTATGATGTCGTTAAGCTCACCGACATGGTCAAAGAAGGTATTTCTCACGTAACTTTCATCAACTGACGTCCTGTAAAAAATAAGCGTATTACAGCTATTATAATGATATAATGCAATTTAAGTTATGAAAAACCATGGCACCACCAGTGAAAAATATTAGAAAATATTTTACAATTTTATAAAAAATAAATATGAAATTGAAAACTACGTTTTGTCAAATCCTTTTGATGAGAGTGTCTTTTTATAATTTAAAATGTAATAAAGGCAAATGTAAAAATTTGCATTTGATGAAATTAAACAAGTGTAATATTCCCCATAAATTATATGTTTATTATATTATCATGATTAAAGTATGCACTGCGTGACATAACGTATTACCATGTCCATTGTACTGACGCAAACCTCTGCATAAAGTTTTAGTCGTCAATGAATATATATATATTTTATCTGTGTTGTTGATTACGATTTTTCGTATATTACTCTAATTATTATATGACGTTTTTAATGATATTAAATAATGCGGCCACTAATCATGGTTAGTAGTTTGTGCAACAAGAACATTTTAGTTATGAAACATTTAACTTACTTACCTGCCTATGTTACATCCATGAAGATGGATATGCAACTTGCAAGCTGGAAAAAAACATACTTATGAGCATAAATATATAAGAACAGTGGCTGAGAAGAAAAGAACACAATGTCTCACTTTACAATATCATAATACGACTGTGTCTTAAAACATATTATATACTGTATACATGTTTACTTCTCTGTTTGTCGATGCAAGCACTTGGAACATATATAAATCCTATGTCATCCATGCTAATTTGGCCCACGTAAAATTCATCTTGTTCATATTCATAAAACTGGAACACATTGTTGTAAACATTATAGAAGAATTCAGGATCAATTTGCAGAATTTTTCGTTAGTGTTTTAATTGATTTGAGGCTGTAATTGCAATTTTCAGCTTGAAATATATTTCAAACAATCCATTATACTATATTTAACTCATGCCGACAAAAGGCCAAATGACGGTCGATATGTTTATTCAATCTTGGTGTCGAGAAAACATTTACATTAAGAAATGAGTCATTTAGTACAGTGAATTTTAAGAATGGATATGAAACGTGTTAATATTTTTTTTTAAATATAAGTTTTTTATTGAGATTGTGCAAACAAACTAAACATAGTAATGTATACACGGAGTATTAACAAACATATGGTATAGCATGTTGTGATCAAACTCAAGATGATTTAGTTTAAATTCAGATGATTGATTGATTTATTGATTGATTGATTGATTGATTGATTGATTGATTGATTGATTGATTGATTGATTGATTGATTGATTGATTGATTGATTGATTGATTGATTGATTGATTGATTGATTGATTGATTGATTGATTGATTGATTGATTGATTGATTGATTGATTGATTGATTGATTGATTGATTGATTGATTGATTGATTGATTGATTGATTGATTGATTGATTTTTTGATTGATTGATCGATCGATCGATTCTTTGATTGTTTGATTGTTTGATTGTTTGATTGTTTGATTGATTGATTGATTGATTGATTGATTGATTGATTGATTGATTGATTGATTGATTGATTGATTGATTGATTGATTGATTTTTTGATTGATTGATCGATCGATCGATTGTTTGATTGTTTGATTGTTTGATTGTTTGATTTATTGATTTTTGTATTGTATAAACTTGCACATCTTGAACATGACGCACAACAACAGTTTTGGTGTATATTTCTTAACTTTACAAAATCAGTTAATCAGTTAATTGTGTGAGTGTACACGCGCTATTAGGCTATACATGCATATACATTATACGTATTATGGCCACATAATATATATGTTTTATTAATTGACAAATGGATAATTATCAATGATATTTGTACGACCTATCTGTCTGTCTGTATGTCTGTCTGTCTGTCTCTGGTGTCTCTCTGTCCGTCTAACTGTCTGTCTGTTTTATGCCTGCTCGTCTGTCTGCTAACATACCCTAGATACTGTTTACATACTATACAAACGTACACGATGTTAGTTTAATGTTCGACTACTGCCTGCGACATCAGCCTGACAATAAATCAGCATAGGATCAACATATCATGTTTGTTATATGGAGAAAAGATTAGATTGTTACTCACGTCTCCAACTTCGACATTAGTTGCGCTAGTTGGTCTCTGGAAAAAACACATAAACACATAACACAATTTTGATATTAGGTCTACTCTTTCATTGGGTGATTATTGTGCAGTTGTTTTCATTTGATTGAATGTGAATCTAATAACTCTTTCTCTAGTGTTGAAGTACAGAAAAAACGTTCGCCTTAAATGACCTGACGACGTAGATATTGCCATACATACAAATCAATTTTAAACATAATATTATTCTGTTCAAGCTGCAAGCCAGAACACATACATACATAATACATACCAAGATGTTTTGACATAACTTTTCTCTATAGTTTGTTGGTTGTGGCACGGAATTTCAAAATGTAATGGGCAAACATCATCACGTTGATTTCGGGGCGGCTGGCTTACCATTGAATCGATGTTATGTGATGTGCCCAGGTGGTCCTGTCTATAAAATGAGCTGCTGTAGATCACATAATATATGACCTGTATAGGCTAAACTGTACCTGTAAGCCGTCATAGATGTGGTCCAGTATATCGTATGCTCCGTGGTATTCACACCAGTTTATGTACGTGTCATGATTCATCTTATCACACTGCTCCCCATAGTCTTCTGTGGGCTGCAAATATGATGGGAGAAGTGTTTTACAATATTATTATCAGCATATTATACAGTGTTGTTGCATATTCATAGAGAAGGGGTAAATAAAAAGCAGCAGGGTGTATATATACTAGCACCCTGTTAGTTGAGCCATGTTATTCAAATCTATATGCGTGATGAATGTCTGTGTTTCAAAATAATATAATAAAATCAAAAGAAAGAGCACATCACTCATACTTACAAACCCATGTACCAGTTCCAAGGAATTTTCCATGTCAATAAAGAAACTGCTAGTAAACTCAGCGTAGTACGTCTCCAGATCGACTGCGTTTGCTTGAAAAGAAAATACCATGCACTTCCGATGATATATTGGCTTTGCGTAGCAGTTACACATCCTAATTATCATGATCATATTAAAATACCCCATGTACACGTAGTCCCCAGATCTACTTTGCACAAAGTCAGTTTTTATGTTAGACTTTCATATTTTTAACCATAAAAAGTCATATTTATGGTGACAAAGAAGTGAAACCACGATAGCTCGTTCAGAGCCGTGAATGTGTCTCAATTAAGTCATCGCATACATCTGTACATTAAGAGTGTGATTTCAAATGTTACATTTACATATAAGTCCGTTAGTCAGACCGCAGGCATTTGCATAGTTATTTATATTGCACCGTTCTGATCAGTCATCATTGGTCACTGTCTCCAGCAGTCCTCAGTCCATATACAAAATAATTATGTATAAGGGGCTACACAGACTGTTGGCCATCAACAACATTGACTGATCAAAAAGCTCGCAAAATTAGTTACTGCAATTGCCTGTGGTCAGACCTACTCCACGATTTCAAAACAATTTTACTCACTGTGAGCTATGCCTCTCTACGAAGACAAAAGGCAGCATTTGCTTAATTGTAAAGAAAGCCTATACTGCTTTTTAGCTTTGCACGGCAGTGTGACCTGATACTGCTCATCAATTGTACCTAATTATATGTACAATCATTACTACAGACGAAAATACATACCGAAGCAAACGTGCAGCTTTGAATTTTTTTGGATTAAAATAGAACAATAAAATATTTTTTCTGAGTAGAATCCAGTATCCACATGTATTTATAGTATTTGCTCTTACTATGTTAGCTGCACAAAAGCTACGAGTCTACGACGAGACGTTGACCCATTGTCGGGTTAATGTTGGCCCGCCGTCTCCGACGTTGGACCAACATTAACCTACATCGTGTCAACGTCTCGATTGGTTTTCTTACCGGGATCGACGACATTGTCTAGTGATCCTTGCAGAATGAACACCCTATCACCGGAGAGGTTAATCGTGTTGTCGATTTTATTTTCGTTTGCGAGTGTCTTTGTTTCGTCTACAAGATACAATGGATCTGGTCCATTGTGATTGGTGCACTCCAGAGACTGCACTGCACTGGATTCAGCACAGTAGTATGGCACTGAAAATAATATCATCATCTGTAGGCCTGCTCTAGTTGTGTGTATAATTGGAGACATGCGTATACTGTTCTCATGGTTCTACAAAGTCAAGTAGAAGCATCAGCTTACTTGTGTCAAAAAAGCTGTTACTGCATTTTGGTTTTGCAAACTGTCTGTTTGAAAAGTGAGTTGTAGTGGATTTTGGTAACAACATGTCTGGCACTTTGTACCTGTATACAGTGGCAATACATCCTTTCATTTATTATGTCAATCGTATAATCAGAAGATAACACATTATTTTTATGCATTCAGGAATAATAAGCTACATGACTCGGCAAGCCAAAATAGAAAACTATAAAGCTCTACTATCATCAAATACCAAAGAAATGCCGGGTGTGGATCGAGTGATTATTTCATATCATTATTGATTAATCATAGAACCCTATATTTGGTGCACTCGACCCTACAGAATCATAGAATGGTACAATCTTTATTATATTACCAAAGTAGAGTTTAAATTAGTAGTTAGGTCTAATGATTGTTAATTAATTATTAATTATTAGTGCACGATATAATTAATGTCTACGGGGTTACTTACCACCAGCCACTATTCCAGAGCCCATGAATGTACTGGAGAATGCTACATGTAACTGTGTGGCCATACATGCCCCAGACGATATGCCTGACACAGAAATACTTCTGAGATCCACATTGTAAGAGCCTAAAACACACAATATAGAATCAATAAAATACAGATATTCAATTATTTTAATGTGGGAATACATTGCGTGAACAATACGGCTGGAGGGGCAGGAACAATTTAAATTGTCCGTAGCAACTGTTGTCGTGCTAAAATAGAATAAAACGGAAGTAATTGAATCTAATCCCAAATGCCCTTATTTCATATCCAATTATGTGGAATAAGAAATACAATATAAAATTGCAGAGGCACTGATATAAATTCGGATATAAATTCTGCTGAAAGAGCAATGAAATATAATATATAATATATAAATATATCGTCTATACTTTGGATTTGCATAGAAACATCACAACATGTAGTAGTCCTTGTAATTGTTGTGAATCCTTTAGTTGACGTAAGGTGAAATATAAGATGACCTGAACAAGTGAGAAAAAAACACCTGGAAGGGTAAGTTAAGTAACAGGCGTCATTCAAATATAGTTTCACTTTAAAAAACGTATCGAAACGTATGTGATTAATTTTTAAAATTTAATTAGATATATACAACATGTCTAATGACAAAAAATAAATAGAATTTTCAATTACAATAAGAATATAAAACGGATATACATGGCATGGGAAAATACGGCTGAAGGGGCAATAAAATTTAAATCATCAATAAAAGCGAAGGGGAAAGTTAATAATCAGGGGTCATTAGATATTAATGCAAATGCCATTATTTCATACAAATTCAGTAAAATAGTAAATATGAATAAATCATTTCACAGAGGTTCTGAAATGGGTGTTGATTTCACACAAAAATACGGCTGTAGGGTCAGGGAAATATAAAATCCGCAATAAAAGCGATCTGCATGCTAAAAGAGAAAACACGGGAGTAATTGGATATAATTACAAAAGCCGTTAGCTAATTATCAGGGTAATTAAATGGATATATCTAACATGTCTAATGATAAAAATCAATAGTAGTTTCAATTACTATTAAACGGGTATATTTTGCATGAGAAAATACAGCTGAATAGACAGTAAAATATAAAATTGTCAATAAAGCGATTTCTATGGTAAAAATAGACCATACGGGATAAATAGATAACCTATTGAAAATTAAAATTAAAAAGGCCCTTAGCTCATACAAGCTTACTTCCGTCAAATAGGAATTATAATTTAACAACAAGCCTGCGGTTCTGAACATTATTCAGAGTTTTATCATGTAGCCATAGTCAGTGATTTAGTTATCATCAACTGTTTCATCAATTTGAGTACAAATTGACACAGCGTACTTTTTCTGTATTTTATTGATTTTTACATGTGACAATATATCACTTTCAATTAAATACAATAATTGCATTGGTTTTGATACCTGCTTTTGTGAATGCAATTATCTTTTAATGGCGCATAATAATTAACTTGTGTATGTAAAATGTTTAATTATTTATGTTTTATTCTTCTTAACATAAAATAACTTTTATCATGTTTATTATTAATTTTCAAATTACTTGCGCCTTCAGCCGTATATTTCGTGATGCAATGCTTACCTATTTTATTGTACTTGGATCACCTGCATATATTTCTTTTTATGATAAATGGTTAATACGTATGTCGCTTTGAATTAAATGCGATAATTACTTGCGCTTGCTGTGTTTCTTTTTAAAGTAAGACTTTTTTCCAATGAGCATTTATTTTGTTCTTACTTTGTTAATTCGTGGATCCTATTTTACATGGAATATGAGTCTTTTAAGATTACTTCGGTTTTTGCTGTATTTTTTTTTTACACAAAAATATTTTTTTTTACGATTTTTCAAATTCCTTGCCCCTTCAGCCTTATTTTCTCATATCATCTATACCTATTGATTGTATTCTGTATTTTATTGATTGTGTACTCTTTACAGTAATGACATAGGTTTTGATGCATGTTTTTTATGCGTTTTTTTTTTAAAGAAAATATTTATTTTAATCACGTCTATGTAATCAACTTGTTGTCAGTCAGTCATTTTTATCTCATTCGCTCAGTTCTTCGACCATATTTTTAATTTTCTTTTTTTCACTAGTAGCCCTAATATGTTTAATTACTCCTGTTTTGCCTTTTCTTAGCATAAAACGTCAAGTTAAAAAATTTCTAAAAATCCGAGAAAAACTCGGAAGTGGGTGGGTGGGTGGGTGGGTGAAGCCCCAACTCGGATTTCTCCTTTTTTGGAAATATTGTGTTTTGTGTGTTTTTTTTTGTTGCACTTGTTTCCAAAAAAAAAAAATTGGATAGGTTGATGGGTGGTTCTGGGATTTTTGGATTTTTTTAACTTGACAAGACCCTTTAGAATGTCGTGGTCGGAAAACGAAAATAATGTAGTGGTGTGTTGGAATTGTAAAGTAAAGAGATAATGCATTTTGGCACGGCAGCATAGACTACCAAGCACATAATAATTTAAATTATATATTTTATTGATTTTTACATGAGATATATCGTTTTATATCTCTCTAAATTCAATACAATAATTACACAGGTTCTGTTTTTAATACAAGTTGTTTAAGTGTTAAGCTGGAAAATACACGATGTGTGTTTATCAGTTTGGCATAGCTAGCCCTGAAAGCATACTGCCTGGGCATTTCTATAATTAATTCCTTGTTTGCCCGGCGGACGGTGCGATACGGCGGACGGTCCGCGACAAACGCTTCTTACACAAACTTGAACACTACGGAATTCGGACAACAACTCTAATTGGATTCAAATTGTTCTCACCAATTGAACCCAAAAAGTAGTGGTCGCTGGCAGCTCTTCAGAATTAGCCGCATGTCAGGTGTGCCCAGGGTACTGTTCTCGGACCACTACTCTTTTTGACCTATATTAAAGACCTCCCTTCCACGATCTCCTCACAGGGTAGTCTCTTTGCAGATGACTGTCTACTCTATCGCCCGATAAAATGACGAGCAGATCAGGATAAAGCTGCAGAGAGACCTATCTGCGTTAAAGGATTGGGCAGATCGATGGGGGATGTGTTTCAACCCCTCGAAATGCTCGGTCCTGAGGGCGTCCAGGCCGAAATAAAAAAAATCTGGAGTTTCGGTACACCCTTAAAGACGAAGCACTAGCGAACGTTTCATCAACACCATATCTTGGTGTTTGCCTTAGCGATTCCCTGGAATGGGAGGCCCACATTCGGAGAAACTTGAAGGCATGTCCCCCTAAACTAAGGGAGACTGCCTATTTCTCCCTGGTCAGATCATCTTTAGAATACTCTTCAGAAATTTGGGACCCCTTTAGACAAAAACACATTGACAAATTAGTAAAAAAAAACTCAAAGATCAGCATCAAGATTTGTCAATCAAAATTATAGACAGCTTGACTTAAATGCAAAGGTAAGTAGACTCTATGTGTCTATTTCACATTATTCGTAACAAATGGACACAAAAATACAAGTTGCTTTCGCCTGAATTCCAAATTTAATCATAATTATGCTTCTTAGGCATCATTGTTTCAAATACCATTTTTGTTACTAAACTTACAGCTAATAAATAAGACCAGGTCTAAACCCAAATAACATCAATATGCAATGTGAATTAAATAATTTTCTTTGTGTATTCTTACCCAGATTCCTGCCTGAACAGACTCCAATCAGTGATATTAAAAGCAAATACCACATTTTAAATCCCTTTCGATCTGATATGTTATATCCAATAATGATCAAATTGTCGTGATCAGCTCAACATATGATAACTCTTCAATGAGTAGCATTCTCAGGCTGCGTTAGGTTGCAAGGTGATAACGTTTACAATAAGGCTATGCCATTATTTCTATGGTTTATGGTCAAAGCGATATGTGAATAAAATAACACCTGTTTGACATTAACATAAAATATTCCTCATTAAAAACAATATTTGTAATATGTTTTTCAGAATTCGTAGACTACATCACTACCTGATCACCTGTCGCTCTTATTATACTGGCAGAGATAAATTACTTGATCACCATCATAACAATTATACGCCCACAGATACCACTTAACCGGTTTATTATTGAGTTCGCCACAATAATTCCGGATAAGACATGATACCTATTTGCATACGATCACTTGCATATAGGAGAGGCCACACGGATATTATGTTCACATGTCATGGAAATATCAACAACAATAATATGCGGTAGACAGCAAAACTCTTCCTCTGTTTTACTCAGAACGCAATCGAGGCCTCTTACGGGTACACCTGTTACCAAATTCGATTAGCACCGCATACCGATTCATTTCAGTGTCAAGGCAGCGGGAACTGAAACATCCCTAACGTGGTGTAAAACAAAAAAATTAGTTGATGCGGCCTTTAAAAGTCTACGCAGCTGCCATACGGGATGTTTTATAGTCCTTGTACACACGGGTTACATAGCAGCCGAGGGGGGTGTTCACAAGGGTCGTGTGTGGATTCCTGTTTGTTTAACTCTTTAAGTATACCTGGAAAATTAAACATTATTTTTATTCCCTGTGAGCTGTGAATTGCTGTCGCAATTCCCACCTCACAGAAAATAAAAATTACCCTTTTTTAATATTTAAGTCTATAAGATCAAATTGAAGCTGCAAACGTATTGGTGGGTAGTGTGTCATCTTCTATTTAATTAATGTCTTTTACGATATGTCAGTTGCCTTATTCTGTACAAATGGTTAAATAAATCATCCCTTTAAGTGATGGTCGTATTTCAGCCACTTTAATCCTCTAGACATTCATGTCGCATTCATGCAACAGAAAATATACAGCGAGAGAATATTATTAAATTCAACTTGCAGTGGGAATTATGAGAGAAATTCACTCTTTAAGATGCATAGGAATAAAAAAAAGATTAGGTGTTAAGTAAATTGATACAAAGTTGGAATGTAAGTTTGTATTCGTTAAAGGCGTCTGACATCAATGGGCACGTTGAAATGGCCATACATCTTTTTGATGACATTTTAAGAGGGAGTGACTAATCCAGGCTTAATATCAGATACACTTTCAGCTCTGTGAATTCCGGGTTACATTGAGCTACTATACCACTAGCACTGAACACGGTTGTTATTGGCGTGCAGCTCTGCAAAACAAAAATACAGTGACTGCTTACTTTAACCTTTTCACTACCATACATGACGGAAATTTCCGTCGTCATTCGCCAATGAACGTAACCATAAAATGACACAAATTTCCGTCAAATATATACTACATTTATGTATTTTCCGTCATTTGAAGCTGGAAATTGCGTTAGCAATTCCAGCTTCAAATGACGAAAAATAGAACTCCTACACCAGTATATCTGGATCCTGGCATGCACCCCGGCCTGGAAGTCAAAGGGTTAAAGAGCTTTAAGCTCATCCTGCTAATAACGACTTACTGTCGTTTTTAATCTGTTTTATCAGCCGACCAAATCATTGTTGTTGAGTATAAAATGTATCTAAACATCAAGATTTGCAAGTAGTTGTGCTCCACTACAATAAATATGAGTAATTTTCAGAAACTTGAAGCTGTGGGTCGCGGTAGCGATACACAACTTCAAGTGGATGAAAATTTTAAAAAAATTACTTACAGCAGGATAAGGGTTAATATAACAATAGCGGTGTTTGGAGGATCGTGTGTTAATTTAAGTACGACCATAGGGAATTTGCTCACTAAAGGAAAATTTCATCAAATGACACTTGTAGGACTCAAATGTTACAAGACGGGCTTCAAATTAACATATTGCCAGATCAAACGCACGATATAACCATTATTATCACCGCTCGTATTTTAAGCAATTGTAATTCGAACGATTACATTTTGTTCATATGTTATTCTCACGTGACTCAACCTATAGGACGTAAAATGCCATTTACACCCTGCTGGCCATTGAAGTCCATGTCAAGTAATAAAGGTCCTATTTACGTATGTGAATGAATATGCGACAGTGCCCTATCACTGCATAAATATTGCTACTAAATATATCATAAATTGGTACATAAATATGTTAGAATCAGATTTTAATTAGCACAAAAATTGGGAAAAATTTCAATATACAAGTGTTGATGAACAACGTAATTTCATTCGTGATTGAGTATCCTCTATAAAGACATAAACTCAATAGTCAAGTGTATTTACCAGTAACGAAGGTCACAACATTTCTAATCAAGCTCTACACTTAGGCTAGACGTCAGTATAACTAACCCCCAACTGACCCAATACATGTATATGCCTTTATTTACTAAAGTCACTGAATTAAAAATCAATTATCAGACTATACAAAAAATGAAGGCTTCGACACATAAAATATCACACTGAGCAGTTACTATGTACGTCTGTGGCTTTTATTCAGACCAAAGGGAGCTGGCGTGAGGCCAAAAAAGCATAGGTGGATACATCTCTAAATAATGGAAAACTAAAATAACTGTATTTAAACCGTCAGAAGTATCTGGCGAACCTTTCAAAATGATGGTTATACACATCCACTTTATTTTAAAAAAATGTGTAAAATTGGTAAAATTAGGCTACATACTAGTATGTAACTTAATTATTTGTTAAAAAAATATATATGATAAGTGCAAATAAAAATTAATTGGACTATAGTTTGTCACAAAATCAAACAATAGCAGGTGCAGGAGTCGTTATCAAAGATATATATAGTTATTAACCACGGCCAATATATGCAGACGTAGGCCTATGCTTCGGTAAAATGACCATATTAATACATTCGCTGCAGAGTTTATAATATAAAAAAGAGATAATGTTGTAAAATATATATGTACATTTATTAATATGCTAGAGCGGTATTATGGGCGTCATACATTGCTGATAATTATACATTATGAATAGAAGACGCTATTACATAGATATCTAACTACACTTTTCACTGATCATCAAATATGATAATGCTATATGCTTAATGCTCCGAGAACCACATACAAAATAACTACGCACAGAACAAGTTAACTACACATAAAATAATGTTAAAATGTAAAAAGTACCGGTAATTTTGATTTTATATATCATGCCTGCTTTCCCGCTCCAAAAACCTTCTATTGCATAGAAATATTTTAACAATCTAAAATATTTGTGAAATATTGCATAGTAGAGATATTGGTCTATAATTCGATTCATTTTTGGGGTCATCCTTCTTGTGAATTTTTATATGACATGACTCGATTTCCAATAGTTGGGATACACTCCAGCTTTCACTGACCCAAAATAGAGAAATCCAAAATGGCCGCACTCGCAGGCTAAAATTCCATATATTAAATAAAGACACGAACGTTTGCTACGAATAATACATTTTAAAGGGCTTCATATATCGGTAACATGCAAATAAATCATTATTGCTAAAAAAAAAAAATCCAAGATGGCCGTCGCCAAAAATCGCGATTTAATGAATACGATGCAAGCCTGAATTGTATACTGAACCCGAATGTGTTATATATCAAGCATGGAAATGCCTCAAAATGTCTCCAAGTTCAGATATTCAAAATGGCTACGCATTAAACGTAAACATGCACATATATATTTAAGTTAACAGGATATAAGAACCAGCAAAATATCCTTTTTTTTAACCTTTTTAATTGCTTGTGCTCATGTAAAAATGCTCAACTTCTGCCGGTTTGAAACTTTGCAGATTGTAGTTGTATCCAATAATATAGAAATTCATTTCAGTTGAGGATATATTACAGAAGTTAACTATAGGAATTGTCAACGTTACGTATGAGACTGTGAGATGGTGGTATCTGCGGGAATCCTTCACGTGTGGCTATATTCATATCTGATGTCATCTAAAGCTTTCTATGACTTTATTTTAATGACATTTATATTAGTGTTAACCACATAATAATGTTATAACTGCAAACAAGATGTGCACTAAGGGTTCAAAAACTCATGCTACAAGCCAGTTGGCAGCTGTTACTCCCACAGTTCTATAATTTTCTAGATAAAGCTGATGTTATTATAACAAATGAACTCTCATATGTCTCCAAATATATTGGTGCTGAATACATTGTGCAACTGGTTGAACAATTACCAACAGACAAATCTGAAATTTCAAAAGCAAATGAGTGAGTTCTAATGCCTCTTTATGATTGATGACCGAGATGTTGAATTTTGGAATGACAACACAGCTATATTCAGCATCTTCCTCTGCGTCACTCTGTAGTAAGGCGCATGCAGTGATCGACGTTTTAAGTTTCAACTGACCAAAGGACTGGATGGTTTAAACGCATATGAATGTTGGCTTAGTAAGTATAGCCCGAAAAGAAAGTTAGAGAAAGATGATTACGATCTTCTTAACTGCATCTTCAAGAAAGCATGGTATGTTCTAATATACCACTGACACTCTACAGACGCCTGGCTGGTTATAGCACATGTACATAAGCCTAGGTTATTTTTACAAAATAGGGCAAAATGATGACTTTACCCACAGTGAGGGCATGAAAAGTAAGTTAGCATGATCTTCTTCACTGCATTAAAAAAAAAAACATGGTATGCTCTAATACCACTGACACTTTAACAAAAATACTCCTGCATCTTGGGAAAAACAGTATTGTTTGTGACTTAGAGTAGAACATTTTAGACGGCAGCAAATTAAGACTTTTGTTGAAAAATTATTATGTGAACATTCAGAGAGTAGCCAGCATCTTATTTCTAGAGCTAAGAGACACATTAAAAAAGCTACGATATTTACCATGCCACAGCTGGTATTCAACGTTAGGTCGTAAAATAGATAATGATCCATTCGGCGGCGGCCATTTTGGACTTATTCCATTTTTTGGAAATAAGGAATTATTTGCATGCTACCCAAATATGAAACCCTTGAAAAAATCTCATTCTTAGCAAACTTTCATGTTTTTATTTAATATATGGAATTTTCGCCTGTGAGTGCGGATATTTTAGATTTCTTTATTTTGAGTCATTTTGATGCATTTTCACGCTTGGTATACATCAAGTTCGGGCTCAGTATATCGAACTACCCCTAAAAACTCCGTATGACATAAATTAACACGATTTGCCTTCGGGGTTACACTTTCTTGAAAAATAACCTAGTCCAATGTACAAGTGCTTTAGCCACCCAACTACTAACGTCAAAATAATCGCCGCCTTTTGGGTTTAGTCGAAGAAAAAAATCCAATGGGTTAAAATTTATCAGTGGAACACTTTGTTTTTTAACAAGTTATTTATTTATATTTAAAAATTACCTTGTTTGCAGTAGGCGTGGGACTTCATGTGACCATTAACATGATTAATCATGTTATTGTAAGTACAACAGAGAAAACTTATAAGCAATAATTTGTAAAAAATCTAAGGCAATGTGGCAAATAAAGAGTGAAGGAATAATATATATGGACATAACTGCGGCATAATTATGTGATGTAAGTCATTTAGTCATGTTAACTGTTAATTGTAAATTATTTCATTTTCCGAATTTATGGCGAATCACAAACCTGTGTACTTTTACACTGATGAAAACCATTATAATTATGATACATGTAAACCCACGGTAAAATTATTAAGAAATGAACATTGTTATTCAAAAAGGTACAGCTTATATCATTATTATAAAACCAATTTGAAAAAATGCAGTAAATGATAACTTGGGGGCTAATTTACTTCGCACAACTAAAAGAATTAGGTCAACACCATAAGGTTAATCAGTTCCCATTTACATCATTATCTTGTTTTATATGATTATCTGGTTCTCTTGTGAATTAAACCAGATGCTGATCTGGATAACAGACAATTCATCTCATCTTTACCCTTTAAAATCTGACGATGCATCAAATATTCATTTTATATCTCAGACTTATTACTCTATTTTCTACACCTTGGGGGTTCAGAACGATGTTCATGGAACTGGTTTAATAATAACAACATATTCTTTTTCATTTTGTCACCCACTTCAAGTCATCTTCATCCACTACAAGTCGAGAATTGCGACAGCAATTCGCGGCTTATAGTGGATTAGGATTGCAATGACAATCTCAGGATTGAAAGGGTTAAATACAACCGGTGTTCAATTGCAATATTAACAAACAAAATAATTATTTTTTCGGATTTAGTGTTTCTTTAATACACCTTAGAAACAAATTGAACCAGTAGACGGATATACTATTTGTAAAAGTGTTTAGTAAATACGGCGAAGTGCACAAAAGTTGGGGTTTGGGAGGCATCAGTTTAGTATTTCACATCATGTATTTTGTCCGTTTTAGCCTATACAGTGCAGACATGCGACCTGAATCCTTTTTGTATCCATTCATAATCCTAGAATGATATTTAATCATCGGCTTACATAGCTTGTGCAGGCTTGTTATTATACACCACAACTGTCTTTCCTAATGTAAAGTAGGGCAGTATATTTTGTCTTCATTCATGTCTATTTGAACATATCTTGATTTCCAACTGTGTATTTTATCTTAGTCTTCCTGTGGCTATATACATGATGCGCATCATGTATATAGCCACAACAAAAATGATGTTAAGCACGTATATTAACATGATTAACTGATCATAATATCGTATGGATTTAAGAGTTCTTATTTCGTCAATATATGTAAATTCAGATATTATAAAACATATATGTAACTGTCTTTTTGATTTATCTTTGTGTGGAATATGCTATATCGTTTCCCCTTATATTATCCTCATATTATCTTACGCATGAGATATTTAACCTATGCTGGTTCAATGTTGGTACATCGCCTGCGACGTTGGCGGAACATTGAACTAACATAGGTACAATGTATCTCTTCTATGTTGGAAATATACGGTAAGTGTACACCAGAGCTGTAGAGATAACACTAGACGCAGTATCTGGTGTTCACATATTGGCATTATTTTCTAATTTTGACCTCTTGTCATGCGCATATTCCGGACAATGATTTATCTTCTTTTACAATTACTTCTAGTTTGCCTGTCGCAGGCTGCTCTAGAATTGGGTAAGATAATTGCATTTGGTTATTTGGTAAACGTAATTATATTAACAGTTTATTCGAAGGTTGTGCCATAATGATTACGTCCGATAGAAAATGACCCGTTATTTAATTACAGGAGAAGGAGTGGTAAGTATGCATGTGAATGTGTATGAATATAATCACGATGCATTGCATGGGATAATTGTGAACAAAAGTCAAGTGCGAATTATTTTCGTCATGCGATGACGACGGTAGTATATTTAAACATGTCATAATTTATTTCATAAGTGAAATAATAACAGAATTATAGGTATCAATGCTAAATACATTGCATGATTTTGTATATTTCCTCAAAAATGAGTTACACATCATCAATAGATTGTTAAATAAAAAATGGCCTGCCATGTGTAGGCCATCTGAAAATAACTTATCAACATTTCAATGTTAATTAAAGATGACGTACACAACGTATTCGTTTAATTGTGGACAACATATCATTGCAATGTCGTTCTGCAGTTATCATGGTTATCGTTAATCTGATAATTATGTATATTTTCAAAATAACATATACATACTTGGCAATGCCATTTAACGTTAGGCCCTATATTACATATATTTATCATGTCTATGTTTTTAATAATATGTGACTTTACAAACAAAGCTGTATAAATATGCATGCAGGTTTGTCAAATAATGATGTAAATAAAGTATATGTATGTTATGTTTTTTTAAATTATATATTTGAAGAGACCTACAGAATCATAGAAGATGGTATTACAGTGTCTGGTCTTGACTCTGGTGCATGCATGGCCACACAAGTACACTTGACTTATTCCAGCATTGTGAAAGGTGTAGGAATGTTCGCAGGAGGTCAGTGAGTCATCGTACCGAAGACATGACATTAGTGCAATGTGTTGTTCCAATATTCAGCCACTCTGTATCTTCATATCTTGCAATTATTTTCGCAGCGAGTAGGACATATCACATATATGACAAACAATACCACCATCATGAGTAGACCTGCGTATTTGCTTATTATATATATTGCAGACGGTTATTTCCTGAACCAGTGTACACACCATCGTCATAATCAGTGATTTATTTAATATTGCGTCATTGTGCACTAACTTGATTCAGCACTAAAACAACACATGTTGAGTAATGAATGGCTTGGGTAAACTGGGAATTATGTTATGATAGGCAGGACAAACCACTATCAACGTTAAATGAACGCAAGCTGATTACACCTGTGTACTTAATCCTTGCAAGCATGAATTTACCTCATCTTCATCCACTAAAAGCCGTAAATTGCTGTCTCAATTCTCGGCTTGTAGTAGATGAAGATGACTTGAAGTGGGTGGCAAATGAAAAAAATATATCGTGTTTATTAGAACAATTTCATGAACATTTTCGTTCTAAACCCCATAGGTTTCAGGAAATTTAGAAGTTCTTCAGAGATGCAAAATGATGCATCGTGAGGGGTTAACGTTATCTCCTACCAACCAAAGTGTGGTGCTCAAATGAGTGACAAATATGACACGTTTCCTGCTTGGGGACAATAGCGCCTTTTTTCTAACTCTCAAATCTATTCATTTCTTCACATTTTCCACATTAAAAATGGTAAAAATGTGGACGTTTTTACTTTCCAGTTACATACTACTGTGCCAAAGGTTTGGGGTCGGTATTTGCCTACAACTGCAGGTATGGCGACGTAGATACTGCCTCGTCACTTATGTATGAAACGCTGATGCTTGAAGAAGATGGAAAGATAGAGAGTACTCTACAACTACGTAACACGTCTGTATTCCTCTATACAGGAGGGCAGGATAGTAAGGTAGTCAAAGGTGAGATGCAGCAATATATACATACACAGTATATACATACACAATATATACATACACAATATATACATACACAATATATACATACACAATATATACATACACAATATAGAAAGACTGGTGTCAAACACTTAGCACATAAATTATGGGTTATGGAATTGCTACCATCGATACAGTGCTATTTGGTTTCACACACTGTGTGTAACTTGAAACATCAATTAAAAAGTAGGCGATTAAAATTATAATAGAAAGAGTTGAAAAATTACCGTTCAATCCACAAATCAGCATTTTTTAAACTACGAATTAGTCAAAATACCCAAAAATGTAGATGGTAACAACTGATTCCCTATTAACTAAATGCTGATAGCCAGATTTGGTGTCAAGTTCGACAAGCTTTTTCATCTACTTTTTCGTTTACCTTTTCTTCAATAGCCTTATTGAATATTGTGGAAAAATATTATATATATATTACTGCTTATAATTTTATTATGAACAGTTCTCGTGGAACACATACGTGATTACTACAGTTATAGTATGGAAGTGAACAATATAGCGACCGATTCTATAGACATCCATGGGCACGGCATGGTGAGTTACTTTCGTATTTTTATGGGTGGTCTAGTTTGTTAGCTATGAAGTTTTCCCACCTCGACCCTTCATCTGTCAATCATTATGATGCGTTTTTATTCCACCATTGAAATGTATTGTTTATAAAAGTATGTACTGTTTATCAAGAATAAACAATATATTGTATATAGAAACATAATATAATATATACTGTAATCAGTACTAATATTTAAAGGTATAGTCAACTGTTAAAAGACGCAGGACATGGGTCCCCCAGAAGGCAATAGTGCCCGTGGGTATGCCATAATAACACTGTATGCATTTCATACCCAATGCCGCATTAAGAGCAAGTTTCCCAAATCATAACAAGTCCATATACTTGAGCGACATCTATGAGTCAATAATTCCACAATGCTCTTATCTGGCTTGGGTTTGAAAGCTAACTGACTGCATTAATGCGTGACAGCTCAGCGGTGTATTGACATGACCTATGTATGTAAATTCAGAACATGACTGTATCTTTAATAATAATATATACCTTGTTGTACATAAAGCTACATGTCTTGTTTCATTCAGTCATATTATTACATGTAAATAATGCTTACATTTAAGTCATAGATCTACATAATTATTTTGCTATATTTTGACGTTGTCTCACTTTGACAGATTTTTTTTCTTTTCTTTTTTAATTGTGTGATTTCTAACTATTGTTATTATCTCAGAAATCAAACTGTAATAACTTCATATGCATTTCTATTATTACTCATTTGGATATTTTATCATTGTCACATTTTAAAAATATTACATTATTTTAAAATGTGTGTCTGACTTTTCTATACGAACTGCCATACTGCCATAAAGGTGGTTAAAACTGTCGCCTTATTCAGCTAAGTAATCATCCTGGAACCATGGTAGCTGTAACGCAATGGCATCGTAGCAAACTTAAACAAAGAAAGGGCCTACATATATGTATAATCTGCTGCGTATAATCTGGACACTATTAACAGCATATTCAAACCACTGTGCTGGCGTCCGAGCAATGAATGTGAGAACTAGATATAATAGGCACACGCCACAGGATTTTCAGACGCAAAATCTCATTTGAATGGGATTTCGATTTCTGTGGCTCATTCATCAAATTGAAGGCAGAAATACTATATGTATATATGAGGTGATGCTATGTATAGGATGCTGCTGACAATCGCTGGATATTGATCAGGCACATGAGCCCGGGTAAAATATAACTAGATAAAAAGTTTTAGTGATGGCATTTCGTTTGTAAATATCTAATTTGATCATTTGAGCCCTATCAGTGTCATTTGATTTCAGAGGGATCAAATAACACACAAAGTGTACAAGAAGGGTAGCAAATTTACACATTGCCTGGTAAAACACGCGCACACTCACTCTTTTTATCATAATATAGCTTTTAATACACTGACATATATAGATTTAACTTGCTTGGCTCAACTGTCAGAACTACTGATGTCCACTTACGCCATGTTCGTGTGTGCGAAAGGGCCTACAACAGTGCCCAATAAATTGATAATAATGAGCAACAAAGTTAACATTTTATTTTATATCAGAAAAATTGAATTAAAAAATATGCCTCATTATTATCGTGATTACATATCGGTGACGGGATCCTGAATAAACTACCTTGTTACCTTGTTACCTTGTTACCTTGTGAAAAAACGGCATGAGCGAAATTGACAGTGTCAGGGTTAAAAGCGGCTCCGTGGGATGACATCAATTTTAGTTTTTAATTTTGTAGTGAAGTAGTGTATGCCACAGACCATGATTTTATTTATTTCAGAATTTTTGGCATTAAAAAAAATATTTTTATCAGCATTTCTATGAATCCGTGTAAAACCCAAACAAACTATTTGTATACCTAAACTCCCGATAAAGGACGATCGAATGTTCCTACAGCATTGGGCCACATTGGTTCTGTCGGCCCAGCGTTGAGCAGATAATCGGTGCTGTGGAGGAAACTCCGACCATCGCGTTCCCAGACCAATTAAGGGCGGCAGCTATTTATGTGGCCATGTGGTTACTTTGATAATGCCGTCTGGGATGGTCAGTTTCTGTGGTATGATGTATTGTATATTGTAAACAAGCTTGTTTACAGTCATGACAATATACGTCTTGGAGGTAGAACTAGTTTCGTCTTTTTCTGTGCTTTAACATTGTCTTTTTATGTCTGTGTATTTTATTCAAGATCAGTAGGCTATATAGCTTGATATAAATTAAATGAACAAAATTGACAAAATTGAAAATGTTCTCCACAAGGAACGCTTCAAATAAAATGTAGTTATATAATATTGTTTTTTTTTGCACGTTGATAATAATAAGCAATGATGTGTTAGCCCACAGACCGCTATGGCGCTCCCTGTGACGAAGAGGATGTAGTACTCAAGATAAACAACTGTGGTTATAATGGGGCTTATGAAATGCTGCAGCACATATATGGCTACTGGGGATATAACCTGACGGTAAGAACGCCAAGAACAGATACGATTATATAACTTACCAATATTTTATCTACTGTTTACCTATTGACGTTCGTCTTTTTTGTTAATTTATGATTACCGGTAGTTTTCCTATTCTTGCTTATCCCATGCATTACAATAGCTCAGTATAATAATCTCGTACATGACGGAATCGATGCAGCTCTTGGAATCATGATTTGTTACAATAAAGTTATTGTTAAGAGCTACCATAGGCTTTACTATAAATAATGATCAGCTACAGTAGACATTCGAAGATCACTACTATTATTAGCCATATTAAGAAATAATAATAAGATCAACCTGTAAGTAATATAAGTGTCACTATTGTCGAGATAATCGTGTTAAGATATTCACTACAATAAATATACTAAAATGTGAAGACATAGAAATCGTAATATTACAAGAACTGTAAGACATGTCAGATGAGCAAGATTTTGTCCAAACAATATCCCAGCAGGCACATGACGCTAAACCAATGCTAGTTCAATGTTGGGACACCGACGAGGACGATGCGCTAACATTGAACTAACATTGGTTTATTGTCCCGTATTTCAAATATTTCAATAATGAGACGCAACTAGAATACCAGTTTCGATTTATACTAAATTATTTGATATCAAAGATTTACTTTCGCAAAAATATGTTTCTAGTCTCTTTGTTTTTACTTATCATATTATTAATAACTGTTTCTTTCCACAGAAACCTGGATTGGACGACCAGGCTGTGGGAGATGTGAGTATGAAGAAAACTTGGGTGTGAAACCATCATCGCGTTAATCGCAAGAGTACAAGATCAAAATGCTGTTTAATTTTTTTTTTAAATTGCATAAGCCTACGCCTATTGCTTTAAATCAACATCAAAAACTAAAATGTTGCCAGCCACTTAACCATTTGAGCAGGAATCACGATTTATATCATGTTATTAGTATGCCAAATTTACAATAATTAATTTCATTATTATTTTAAAAATTATTTGTTTGAAATATTAGGAAATTTTCATCAGCTCAAATGTGGAGGTCGCAGAAGCGAAACACAGCTTAACGTTGGTAAAAAGTCTATTTATCATTGTAATAAATATTTATCCATCTATACACAAAAATGTACATTTTGAAATACTGTTTGAAATTAAAAAAAAATCCGTGCCTGATTTTACAGTATTAATTGAAGTTAGAAATATGGGTCCTTTCCAACTGAGATTACTAGACAGTGTAAATAATAGTATCGCTAGTAATAATGTCTTTATACCAGCATAGTGTTTTTTTAGTTTTTAGAATTTGATCAGGTCGAATTTCTCAATGGAGCCAGTTTTGACAACACAGGATTCATTTATGTACCCTCGGATTGCATAAGTCGTAATTATCGTAAGTAAAGCAGAGTATATAACACAGCTAGGCAATGTTATGGAATTATGCTTATGTAAACTATCACACATTCCTAGATTAAAATGTTCACTTTCTGCTAATATATCGTAGTTTATCCAATATTGATTACATATATTTCAATATCAAAACTAAAATATTTTTTTGTCTGAACCTTAACCGACTTCGTTTGTTTCAGTTTGTCTTCTGCATTTCCACATGCACCCTTGTACCGTGGGCAGGTAACGTTGTTTATTACATTGATTTGCAAAGCAAAAAGGCGGCAATTAAATACTTGAAAAGTAAGGAGTTGCTGTCTTTTGCCTTCACATGGCAGTATATTTCTGCTGTATTGCATACTCAATCATGTTCAAGCTATAGATATAATCTCAGAAAGCATACTAAGTATATTTTTTTCTTTAATGTATTATGAGTCATGTCATTTGGTAAAAATATGACAGCTATTTTCAGATTTCAATATTTCAGTCATGACTGGTCATGACACCGTCCCTCACGTCATATGAATCAAATATGTAGACCATATATAAAAGTACCAAATAAAACATATGTATCACGCGCCTGTGGCTCTTCCACCAAGAACCACCATGTATCGATCTAGTGCAGGATAGGAAGGTTTTTATGTCAACAATTTGTGAAAGTCACTTTTCGTTATGTTGTCCATGTGAACTTTATCTTTCTATTTCTTCCTAGGGATTCTGTTGGCGATCAGTACGCCAGAGAAGCGGGATTCAACGAAGTGGCAGAGCTTAATAATATAATCATCGTATATCCACAGGTTAGTAATACAGCAAAAATGTAAATAAATGTATGAACAAATTAACAAAATAAGGTTTTCTTAGGGATTGTTATCATGACTATATAATCCTCCTTTACCAATTCCCCCTTGATAAAACTACCCCAAGAAACCGACTTCTTTTTTAAGGAGGATCCCCTGAGGCAGCTCCTGAGCACAATACAGGTTATAGCTTTGCGCATGTGCACATCACAGACATTTAAAATGCCAGAGAACATTGCGTCCACTGACCATTCTGATTTTCAACCACGCATGTAACGAAATATCTCCATTGCAATTGATGCATGTACACATGTAGCTTTCGCATAAATGCGAATTTGGTAAAGGAAGGTAGTTTTCGCATAAATGCGATATTGATAAAGGAAGAGTTAAATCGTGTGATATCGGCATATTTTTGCAGAGAAACATGGGACATTGGTTTGCTACCCCTTCAAATTCTGAATTAGCGAAATAGATTTAGTAAACTAGTTATCGCGATCTAAAACAGAATATAATAAATGAACCTTTTCAGCCCGAAGTATATTTATTATTATTATCAATTAACACGATAATTTATCTTCAATAACCACTAGTTTTTCTTTTAAAAAAGTTGGTTGACGTAAATGTAAATAAGCACGAGCAAGAAGCGCAATGTAATCTATTCCTAGAATCGCGAAAGCATTTAGGGGGGGTTGCTTAAAAATCCTCGACGGACATTTTTAAACATTTTTTTATTTGCTATTTTCCTACATAAAAATAGCACACAATCATACAAAATTACTATTGTTATCTAAGTATGATAAAACTTTATGTAAGATTATAATTTGCCTTTTTTCAGGTGAGGGTAAGCCCCTTTAATGAGGATGGTTGCTGGGACTGGTATGGTTATAATGACGATGGCGCTGAGGAGCGCGGAAACTATGGTGAGTACACAGTTTACATGCAGCTCAACCCTTTAACCGCCAAATTATTCAATTTGAATTTTCACCCACTTGAAGTTGTGTCTCGCTGACGCGATCCACAACTTCAAGTGAGTGAAAATTATTCAGATTTGACAAAATGGAGGTCAACTGTTTTCAAATATTGCTGATTGATGTCACATTTTATCTTTAACTTGTTTAAGATGTGGTATTTAATGTGATAATAAAAAATGAAAACCCGAAAATATGCGGCACCGGCGGTTAAAGGGTTAATACATCTTCAAAACAGAATATTAACCCTTACAACGCTGCAATATTTCTGTATAAACCTTGCAGACCACAGGTTTTTTTCAAATCTAAAATTATCATAAATTATATGTCTTTGTTAGCACTTTCCGCTTCATTTGAATACCTATGTTATGGGTCGACGGAAATGATACATATTCTACTCTTTCAGTGCGGGGATTGACTTAAGACGTCTGGGCCCGGTTTTATCATCCAGAAAAGAAACGAGCTCTTATTAAAAGCTCATTTGTATAATTATGAGGATCGCTAAGGCTCAACGAGTGGGTCAGAGTGCTCGCATCGTCCCTGAACATATTAAAGAGGGAGAGAAACGAGGGAAATCAACGGGCTTTTATATTCTTGTAAGTGACAGGCCAAGGTCACGAGAATAGAACTCGGTTTTTTTTCAGGATGATAATATATGAATACGGCATCGTTGGGAAGGCGAGATGGGCTCATCTCAGCACAAGTCACCACATCAAGCCCGAGCCCTTAGGCGAGGGCTTGATGTCGTGACGAGTGCTGAGATCATCCCATCTCGCCGTACCATCGATCCCCGTGCTGAAAGGGTTGAATTGGTAATAGGGCCTACTGATCTATCGCTTCATTGTCAGAAAATGAGCAGGATAATAAAAAAATCATCTCCTTCCAGATAGTACAGGTAGCAGCTCCCAACAAACTCAATGTGTTTATGGTAACATAATATCTCGGCAAATAAGTAACGTTAAACCAATGTTGTTTTAATGCTGGGCTAGCGTCGTAGACAGTGGACCATCTTTATAACAAACTTGGTTCAACGTCCCGTGTTTGCTGGATTTTTTCCACTGTAATTTGCTATATTATCACATTGGAATAATTTTATTCATGATTCAAAAGTTACTACCGTTTAGAAATAATGTTGTATTCTGAGTCGGGATAAGCTTTACCAAATTTTTTCGCGTGCTAATTAGTGTTCTTGTTTTGCTTTCCTTTTATGATTCATTTTCAAGCTTCAGAATGAGGTCAACTACCTGTGCATCGAAAAAGACAGTGTCATTAATGATCGCTAGGCACTTCCTTAGCATCTAGGCAAATAATAATAATTTCATACTCCTCATGCGCCATCTTTTTCTGAATAGAAAACAGATTGTAACAGTAGTCCCATCAATAGCATACAGTAGAACTGTATGGCATCATGCACAAGTGGGCTAACCCACATTATAAAAACTATGAAAATAAATGTCATTGATAGCAACAACTTGATCAATATACGAGTTTCACATTCAGTGTTAGACCATTTGGTCACTGATTTTGTTACCTTTTTGTGTTAATCTGTATTTTCTCGTTTTATCCTGTACTTCATGTTGCTGCGCGATTTTTTTTCAAAATCGTCAAAATGTGGGCTAACTTGTGCATGATGCCATCCAGCTATGTTTTGATACAGATGTGCCTAATTCACACCTAGTTGGCGTTGATTTAGTCTGGAGGCATGCACCCCCAGGATAACTTAAATTTTCAGATGTAATCTCTTGCAATCTGGCATGTACTATACAATGAGAAATGAGACGGAAAGGCACACGCAAAATCAATGTATTGGCAACTTTTGAATCAAAGAGAACGTTTTCCATAAATTCTGCTGACACATGAGGTGGAGGTGGGTGCATGTTGCCGCGTCTGCCCCAAATCTGCCCAGTTAAGTGTTACGTTGTTCTAGTTGTGTACGTGTTTTTTCAGCCACTAAGTTTGGACATCAGACTGACGCCATAAGACAGATGATCAGCAGAGTGTCCGGAGGCATGTGAACAGAAGAATGTCAAACAGACGTTAACCCTTTGCCTGCTAATAACGACAATAGTCCTTTTTAATCTGTTTTACCAGCCAATTGAATCACTGTTGGGAATGAAATGACTGTTTAAACAGCAATTTTTGTTAATGTTTGGTCTCAAATTAAACAAATATGAGTAATTTCCAACCACTTGAGGTTGTGGATCGCGGTAGCGAGACACAAATTCAAGTGGTTGAAAAATTAAATAAATTAACTTAAAGGGATATGGGTTAGACCAATATTGGTTTAATGTTGGTCTAGTGTAGCAGACGGTGGGCTAATATTACAGTACAAATGCTTTAATGCAGGGTGCTTACTGGGATAATATGCTTTTAACTGATATTTGAAGAAGATGAATAATTAGTATCAGTGACCATATTTGAATTTTGTATGTATAAAAATGTACTTACAAACAACAAACTGGAACTTCATCTAAGTACGAATAAATACATCATGCACAGAACAAGAGTGTGTGTGGTTGTTTTCTATTTGATTTATTCAGCAAACCATACATGAAACATAACATACATTGTCATTATGGCATTGTCATTGTCATTATCAACATAATAAAAAATAAAAAAACCACGGTACCTGGTCACCAGGGATATTACACACTGGAAAGTTTCCGGGCGAGGTATACTTATTTCCACAGTGGTCCCTATATAACAGTGATCCAAGATGGAGACAGGGAAGTATGAAAGAGAATCGGTGAAAATTCTGATGGAGAGGCTAAACCTACTACTAAAAAATACATAAAATGCTGGAAACATTAAAGGGACTGGCCCACGCTAAAATCATCAAAAAATCGGTGATTTTATTTCGGGTTCTTAATATGACCATATGATCTAAGCATGTACATAGACTAGAACTGCAAATTTTTATAATTTTTGTGCTGCGCATTGATCAGTTAGACTAGATATAGAGACGAAATTCCCGCATTTCCTATTTTTGACATGGTTGTCAATAATTAGAAATCAGGAATTTCGTCTCTATATCTAGCCTAACTGGTAAATGCGCAGCACAAAAATTATAAAAATTTGCAGTTCTAGTCTATGTACATGCTTACATCATATGGTCATATTAAGAACCCGAAATAAAATCACCGATTTTTTGATGATTTTAGCGTGGGCCAGTTCCTTTAACATTCACAGACGGTCTGAATGCACCATATGGCCACTTCCATGGCATAGGGGTACATATGGGTAACATAGTCGACCAAAAATAAATATTAACTATAGTGATTTTTTCACTGGATATGGATTACCCAATCATGGCTAGTTTTTAAAATATAAATGAAAAAATAATTCCATGTTTAATAACTCCAACACATGAGATAGAGCATTGTAAAATTACGTTTGTAACATGGACAGACATACTTTTTTCTGGGGGCTTTTAACCTGTAATGACGTTTATAACAAAGACAGAATACATGTTCAAACAAGGACAGACTGTACTTGTCTGTCCTTGTTTGAACATTATTAATGGCAAGAAGAGAATACCAACACTTTAAAACTTTAAATAAAACTGGTATAAATGTGGATCATTAGATGTAAATCAAGATAAACATTAGCTATAGTAGAAAAAGGCATAGTGACACAGACCCCAGTGATAGTAATTTCAGATTATTATACATTAACGTTTGTAACAATCCATGCACGTTCGAACACGGACAGACTGTCTTGATCTGTCACTGTGTGAACCTGAATGATAACTATCTGTCCCACTGGTGAGTATCTGGCACTCTGGCTCTGTATAATCTTGACAATGTCACAACTACCTAAAATTGACCGATAATGTCAATAGATCAGCACCTTTTATAATACACACTAGTTCTATGTATAATCAACTTGGTGTTGATGAAGTTGAAAGAAACACGACACGTTTGTATCTATTTTCGTAATCAGCTGGTAACTTCAAAGACAGATTTTCTACAGCTCATTTTTTTAGTGGGAAGATGAACGGACGTGGCTAATTTTTTATACATATGTGCACGTGATCTGTATGCATTATGCATACACCAATTTCGCTTGGGTTCCAAGAGTTCTTTTCATACTAAATATGACTTTTTCAGTTAAAATTACAGCTATGACCCTGCCCTTGCACATTCTAGATGTGGTCCTAACTTGCATGAGAAAATAAAATATTGTGTCAAATAAACTTGTTTTCTTCATTTTTATTTACACAATAGGCGCCAAAACTATAATATCAGCAAAAAAATATATAATACAATTCATAGAATTGTGCTGCAATGACAAACTTGGCGTTTATAATGAAACGCTCTAATCATTTTGTTCGTTTTTTTTGAGGCTCACATTTATTATGTTTGCATTAACAGATTAGAAGGAATACATATGTGTTTTATATGTCTAAAAATGAAATATTTGGACCAAATTAGAGCAATGTTGACAGTTCCCTTTATTCAGTCAAAATCAGCCTTCGCATCCTTGACCGCCCTGGAACCGCCTTTGCTTTTCAATCTGGCACAGAGAAAACCGTTTGTAGTAATATTGTTATATACGGACACAATAATCAAACAATATCAAATATCAATTTATAGTTCAATTACATTCAAATTATATTTCATATGGCCAATATAAAGGGAAATTTAACAAATAATGAAATACTCACTTATCATATATACGGATCATTCTATGAGCATGATGGTTTGTCAAATCTCGCTATGTGTACACGCCTGTCTAAAGCAACAAAACTATGCCAAATTCTCATGTTAATGATTCTAATCCCCAAAGAAAAGATGCGTACTAAGGTGAAAATTATTTGACAATACCTCTTTAGTACTTCGTCATTGTCACGGTTTACAGTGAGCCAGCTATTGGCAATATGTCGATTTTATTGTTAAAAAAACACATAATATTTTATTAAACATTGTAAGCTCAATAAATACACATATTTAACTCAAATGCTAACAATGATCCAAGTAATTTGAGAATCATCACAAAAAAATGCAAACGAATAGCTGACTTATCATTATTCTAAAATTCAAATATACTATAAATTGCAATAATGTATCTCCATGTATCATCATGTCAAGTATAAAGTATTCATACTTGACATGTTCAGCAGCGCGTACTGGATATGTCGCTTTTGGTTGCCGAATTCTTAAGTTATCATCATTATCATACACACTGTAAACTGATATCAATGCTTCCAGACGTTTTTTTAATCCCAGTTAGAGCTACAGAGTGACATTTTATTTGTGGCTTTTTTTTAATATATATGTTATATCATTTAGATTATTGGCTCGTACCGAACCAATTTAAGTGCAAGAAAAATATTTAATTCGCTTTCTACAAGCTTTACTTTATTTAGGTGGTTTTCGAACTGAATCAAATAAAAAGGTAGACATCATTAACTAAAGGTTTCCAACATGTTCTCAACTTTGATTAACAAATCAGACCAATTCATATTACATAAACTACAGAGGATAAAACTTTTATTTCATACAAGCTACTTTTAGCTATGCATAGACGACATAATTCTCAGCCTATATATACAGACACTTTTAAATTTTAAGTATTATTTAATTTTTTTAATTCAGTGATTTATTCAACCATCTATGTCATCCAGATTAGTTGGTATAAACAAATTTGTATCCACTGGATCTACTGTCAAATTCCAATCGCTGTGTGTTTTATCAGTATAAGTCCCAGTCTACATGCTGATAAGTGGATTTAGCAGACCGTAGTTCTAAGCAAAAAGATAAACACAATTTCGCTGTCGAGTCGACTTGACCCACTATTAGTTTTAGACCATCGATATATCGATTCCTCGGCTGTGATAAAGAAGCTGACCCCATGATCACTAAAAACAGCCGACTTCTCTATCCCTTTTTCTTTGCAACATATATGGTATTATTTGATACATTTTTGTATTATGTATGTTTATCTGTATTAGTGAGGAGCACAACGGGACCAAATATGTCAAAACGCTGATCAATAGGGCCTAAGTCTGAACAATTTACCTTCTTAAGCATAAAAATATTCAAATGTGTCTAATCAGTGTAATGATAATATCCAACTCTTTACAAAATAAGCGATAAGAAACGTGTTTTTGTGAGTATTATAAAGAAAATGTATGCCTGCTTCTATTTAAACTAGATATGATGTTATGTAGTACCTATTCAAATTTGAATTATGTGACATGATAGATAAATATAATTTATATTAGAATAATTTACTCCATTTTTGTTTAATTCACTATTTACACACGATTTAATTAAAAACAAATTAGAATAAAATGATAAAAGATATGTATGCGGGAGTTGACACTTTTAACATATAAATGATCTATTCGCTCAATATAATGAAGCTTACAACTCTATTTCGTATAGCCCAAACTGTCTGAAACTAAAGGTTTGAGCCCCTGATTGCGACGGTACAAATAAGTGTAGTAATTCATATGGGCGCTCACGACTGAGGCTTGGCCACAGTTTATCAAGTCAAAAATAGCTTTGTTAGAATCAGTAACATTTCACCTAAATTTAGCCATTTTAAACTTGTTTTCAGCTACGTCGATTACACTTCATAGACCCCATCAATATAAACAGAGCAAAACATTTTTTTCACAATTTTTTTTCAGAGGGCTCCCATCTTGATATTAAAGAGGATATATTGAAGTACACGTTCCCCAAATTTGCCAACTTTATCATTTTTTTAAACTATCAGGTCTGAATGTCGAGCTTATTACATATACTAATTGTGCTCAGCATCAATATAAACTAACTTATGCTATTTTAATTTTGGTAAAATTGTTTTTGTTATATGCTTATTTTCCACCTAGTTAGTGCTTTAAAACTGTTTGTTTGGTGTTACACTGTACCTACCAAATATAACCGCATAATGTGGAAGTGCCCATATGTAGATTAAACCATCCGACTTGACCTACTCAGAATGCATGGGAACCCTGAGTCCCACAAAAAATATCATATACGACTCAGACCTCCCACTCAGTCAAAGACAGGTCACAGTCAGCTGGGGTTAAACTCTAAATTATATAAATTATATCAAACTAACCATAAATGAAGATGTCATTTTCCCTTCTGTCCATTTCCATGCGATTATGATTTCTCGACCCACGGTTAAAGACTAATATTAGTAGCTGACTTATAGTGGGCTGGAAGAGCATTCCACATTTTACTGGCTGAAAACAGAAATGTTTTGGCCCCAGATGATTTCACATGTGGTAAGACAATGAGCTGCATACTATGTCTATGTCCACGAAGCATGGACAATTCAATTTTAAGATACTTAGGTGGCCACGTACTACACTGTATACTTTACAAAGGTTAATTTGTTTTTGTGATGTCGTTATTGTTTTCAGCCATAGCTACCACAGGCTTCGGTGGATAATTTTTTTAGGGGGGAGGGGGTACCATTCAATATAGTTCGTTTCATTGCAATTCTACACTTATATACTCTCGTTCTAGACAACTGAATGACAATGCCACTGTACTGTTCATCTCACTAGGAATACATAGGGGCCTACTACTGAAAAAATATCATACCTGTACTGGTGCTCAAACTATTGAAAGACCATAACCACACCACAGTAATAAATATATTAAAAAAATTGATGTATTTTTATACAGAAAATCGCATTTTGTATTTGTGGCATATTGGCAGAACTGTTTTTAAGTCAATTCTATGTCAACTAAACCAGTATTTTGGTGTAAAAATGTTAATTGAAGTAAATGCCAAAAAGTAAATGCCAAAATAAACGGGTCGATAGGCTATATCACCTGATCCCTAAAAAATTATAACATACGGTTTCTCATCGGTTTTCTATCCTACTGGATACAGTGAGTGACGAAAAAAGTCTAGCAAAAATTGACTCATAAAAGTCCGACAATCCAAGATGGCCGCCACCATTAGCCGTGAAAATAGGTAGGACCATTCTCAGCTTTCTAAATTTTAACAATTATGCCTAAACCACGATTCTTGTTTATAATCCATAATCTAAGAGTTGGGGAGTTCATTAGTTACAATAACATTCCGGGTGTGTCAAACATCTGAGATGGCGGTAGGGCCAAGTGGCAGAATCAAAGGTCAATTTAAATGTAAAATATATTTTTTCAACAAATAAAGGTAGGAACAAGTGCATTACATTTATTGTGTAATTTTGACTAGAAAATGTGCGCCTATTCTTTACATTTTTTTCATGGTTCAAGGTCATCTTGTTTCCTTCTAAAGATAGGTAGATAGGTTTTTAGTACTTACTAGCCGTAATCTATGACAAACATTTCTTAACTCGTATCAGGATAAGTGTGTAAGGTCTCAAATGTAGGCTTATCACATCGTCAAAGACGTTGCTAGTTTAATTACAATGTCATCGGAAAACCACAGGTTAACGGCGCCGCTTTACCTACGGGTCTCACATTTACAAACACGAAAGGTCAACACTTCTATGCTCGGCCAATAATTATATTTCAATTGAAATATTTGCGGGACATCGTGAACATCGCCAAAATACGCAGGTAATATTCATGGGATGTTCGTGGCTGGTGTAGTGACAAAAAGGAAGGGATTTTCCTCAGTGTTGATCCTTTCAAAGAAAAACAACAAATCAACATCGGACCCTTCATCTATAGACCCTCAGCGGCTTAGTCAAAGCCATTATAATAAATAAATGCTTGTTATTAATTGTATGAACATTCCGAAATACATTCCGAAGTATTATCGGATACATATATCTCTTTCAAATGGAGGGTGGAAAATTAAGATAATATAGATTTACGATGATTATTATAAGCCTATAGACTAACACAATTTTAAACTTTGCAACTTTTAACCCTGGGTATGGGCCTTTTATCAACGTTAGGTCAGAATTGGCCGCAAAGCTATGTTAACACAGCTAAGCTAACATATTTACTTGGACAAGTTATATTTTTTGGCAGTTTATTCCTATGTTTACAATGTAGGGGCCTAGGCTGTTTAGTCACAGTGCTAGACATCCACAATTTGATTCGTGAGACCTCATAATAATCAGTATTCACCAGAGGTCGCTGAAGTCGCACAGGTGAGACAGAGTGATCATTATACAAGTAAATACTAATTTATTCTGTGTCGATACGTCACATTTATGACGCGTTTTAAACTAGTGTACCATTTTAAATCAGCGTCTGTGTTTGTTTTGCACAATATATAGATCGCTAGTTGGTATAAAGCATTTTCAGATATATCCCTTATTATCGCCTGTAGGTCGCCGGATTTAGTCTCACGGCACAATATTTATTTACTCAGAGAGTAGCCCATTCTGACCTCAGAGAATATAGGCCTATGCAGCGGTGGTTTACCTGAGCGACATATGTGTGGAGAATGAGAGTATCCCAACACATTCTAAGTAGCCTAATTTTATTTACTAACTTTGGATCAATGGATGTTCCTTTCATCCTATATCTAGGCACTAGATAAAAACGTATAAGACGATGAGTAACGATAATGCGTTTTTTATAGATGATGTTTTATTGTCAATAACTCATAGACGTCTTTTATGAATTGATTCAAAATCAATCGATCAATGTCGGAAGAGGCTATATGCTAAGTATATATAGGCACACATACATGTATAGGCACCCTATATGGGCTATTCTCAAAAGGTGCGTCGAAAATAAGATGTTTGGTTTAATTAGACAAAAACGATATTTCTCCGTCCAAACTTGGAAATATTTTTATACTTTTCAATTCTAAACAAACTAAGGAAGCTGGAAGTTATTTTATTTCTAAATATGATCATTTAATCTGTTAGTTATGACAAATTTTACTGCTTTTTTTGCATTATTTGATGTAAATAAATGTGACATTTCAATCCGCACCCAGAACAATTGTTTATCACAAGACACCCATTATTTTTTTTTAAGCAATTTAAGGACAAATCTTTAGAGGAAAAAATAATTGTATATAAAAAAATATATATTAGCAGCTAAATTATAATAATTCGAGCCTTTTTTATGAAATATATTAAGCTATGGTGGTCGTAACATTTTGTCTCCAATTGACAGCTACTACTAAATCATGTCATACTTTTTAAAATTTTAACACCGTCATCACAATCGCTTGAAAAGTAAACTAAAAAGCCAAATAATGTGATGCAGATGCAGTAATAATAGTTAGAACTAACTAAAACCAATTAAAAGGGTTCAATTACTACTTTTTCTGAACAAATAATTTTGTGTCCTACATGCATTTTCTTTTGATATCACTCACTTGAACAGTAGTTACTATTTAGTGTTTAAATTGCTGTGTAAACATCCATGTGTACACGGGTTGTATGTGTTTTACATAATTGTACACAAAACAATATGGAACAGAAAGAAACAGATATTTTTATACGATATGAAAATATGGTAAAATGTGCGACCGTTCGACCGATATTGTTTTTATTTCCCAATGGCTGTACAAAATAGGAGAATCAATGTTGGAGCTCGTCTGTATCTATATTTATATAGTTTTGTGAAAATTGGAAAATAAACCTACAAATCAGTGAAAAGTTATGAACACAAAACATTGTGAGACACGAAAGTGGTCGTGTACCATAGGTTATCAATTGATCTTAACATTGAAAATCAATACTAGAAAGTAAGGACACGACAAAATTTCGTGTCCACCTGGTCGAACATTTGGTCGAACATGAGACACCAATGGTCGCACAGAGGACACCAAGAAAATAATTTACTGCGGTCGCACATGGCATTATTGAGAGGACACCAAACAACATTCGGTGTCCTCTGTTCGACCGTTCTAAAAACACATTTCTTACATTTATTCTCCATTTTCTGCTTCCAAATTTATTTGTATGACCAATTATCATTAGGCATAATTTAATCGATTTGTTTATGTAAATAAGTTAAAATGCTGCTTTAAAATACGGGGCCAAATGTCCCACTTTTTCGACGCACCTATTGAGAACTGCCCATATATATATTCTAATCTTTGCTGAGACCTAGCAGACAAATCGTTTCCTTGAAATGAAAGTGTGTGTGCGACTAACTTTAGGCCTACGAGGGAGGTGGCAGATAAGCCTACATGGTACACCTTCCTCTGATTAATTAAAACCTAGCTGTTACCATTTAGTCAATTTTATCTGAATGTTCTTTTGCAATAGACCCTACACCATGTCCAAAGGTTTAGTATAGTCAGTGAGTTCATCTACAGGGTGGGTGGATCTAGGACTTGTTTGTTTGCATATCTAGGTCAATTTAGGGGTCTTTTTAAATGATTTGGCGCAAACCCCCCCCCCCCACTCTGGATCCGCACCTGATTTACGTTTATCCCTTTTAGCCCAAGCGTCTTATTGTATCGAACACCAATGTCACCCTCTCTAGTATCAATTTGGACAACATTATTGTTTTAAAATTAAATAATTATTATCGGTGATGGATTGGAATCCAATGTCTGCTGGTGTAGATGACTCCAGTTGCTTTGACAATATTTTCAAGTGGGTGGGACATTGGGACCCACGTGATTTAACATGTTCGAGGAATAGTGAGGGTCTGGCCTTGTTTTATTTCACATTATGCTCCACTCATTTGTATTTTTTATATTATTTATTGACACTTAATATGCCCATGAAGTTTACTTTTCGGAGTGCGCTCACTGAACCTTAAATAGGTCTATGATAAAACGCGGAACATCACAAAATATAGATATTTTTAATACATGCGACCTTAATAAAATGAACTCGATCAATCCTTGCTGTAATCTTGAGGTGGTATCTCTGTACAGTGTAGCCTCCAATGTCGATCAAGGCTATTCCAGCAGGTGTTTATTTTATTTCACTATGTTTTCCAAACTAATGCATTTCTACAACCAATGTGTCGAAAGACATATTTCCGTGTAAAATGAGTGCTTAACGAAACTTCTTATATTTTATATTAGTTGTGCACACTATTAAAGCCTCAAAACCGCTTTTACCTCACTCCTAGATAACCCATCCACAGCGTGAATGATACAATATCACATACTAGTTTTGATTATCTACTGATACTGGGATTAAATTAGCGAATTTTTTGGATTCCCACAATTTATTCTGGGCAGCATGCTACATACTTTATCATGTTTATCAGGTTAGTATATCTACATGTACTGTATTTCAGCGACATGAACTAGTTTTTAATACACAGGACTGTGCGGTAACGTGGTAGCTATCTAAGATGCAATAATGTTTTTTTCTTCTACGAGCTACTTCAACTATGTCATTCATCATCTTTTTATACCAAGTCTTTTATTATTCTCATTATCACTGATTATGGTTTGCTCTTTTTGGATTAAAAAAGTGTTTAGTCCACTTCATATGCCTGACTGACCTGTATTGTTTTGTTTTCAGGCTTAGTCCTGATGGAATATGTCTTTACTCGGCGCGGAACATATACAGAGAGTGAGGCTTCTGTACAAGGCTATCCTTCGTATACATCGTGGATTACCCAGCGAGCTCAAACAAATGGGAGATGCTTATGTTAAGGACGAGTTCCGCAGACACAAAAATGCCGAGGTGCAGTTTGTGCCAGTTTTCATGAAGGAATGGACGGTAAATAGAAAACGCAGCTAGATGCCAAACACGGGACATTCACCCATTGTGTGCTAACGGTTTACCAACAATAAACAATGTTAAACCATCATTGGTTAAATATTTTCACTTTGTATTGTTACCAAAAATAGTTTTGAGCAATCGCTTAAACAGGTGTTGCCAAAAATAGTTTTAAGCAATCGCTTGAACAGGTTAAAGCGACACAGGGCGGGGGCCCCAGGGTAGTGGTTTGCCCCGCTGCATTTCACGCAGAGTTCGGGGTTCGTTTCCCAGTCACGACGGTTTGAAAGAAAAAGAAATGTTTCTTCACCATCCACTCGTAAAACTCAGTATTGTGGGGACCCTCCGTAGCGTGCTCGGCCTCAGATCTCCAGGGTTTGAATTTCGAATCCTGTGTCTAATGGGCAGCGTCATCTCACTCATCTCACCATCCTCAGAAGGTTCTCCTGGCCCAATTTAGCCTGTATGAGCACAAAAATGGACCGCGGGTTACTTTTAATTCTAACTTAAAAGTAACCCGGGCCCGGGCGATAAATAAACCACGGATCAAGCCCGTAAACTGTCCGGCAGGGGCTCGGCAGGGCCCCTGCCGGGATCCGCCAGGGACACGGGGACACTTATGAAGGAAAGCACGCAGGGTACCCGCCCGGGCCCCCCACAGTACCCGAGAGGAGCCTGTGGAGCCCTGACTCGGCTTGTAGTCCCGCCGGTGCCCTTACGATTCCCGAATGGGTCCTGGTCGGGATCCTTGAAAAATCCCCAGGGGGATCATAGTTATTGAGATACGAATTGATCAAAGTTCAATAAATCAATCCATAAATAAATCAACTAATTTAAAAAAAAAATTAGGTAACTTCTCATTTTACAAACTGGGTTTGTCACTTGAATCAACTTGCATCACGGCCGTGTTCACAGCCCGGACGAGGCCCAGGCTAATTGTGACCTAAGCATTATCAGTTATTCTCGTATTTCTTATTTTGGATGTCCGAAATTAAATTTCGTCCTTATTTCTGGCTTAACTGATAAATGCGCAACAACAAAATTAAAAAAAACTTACACGATTCTAACCTATCGACATCATAATATGATGTGAACATGTCCATATGGCCATATGATGAATATGACCATATGATGATCATATGGCCATATTAACAGATTAAAAAGCCAAAATAAAAATACAATTTTTTTTATGATTTTAGCCTGATGGTGTCGCTTTAACATGCATTCTTGTGTGATAATCGGGTTATTGCACGAGTTAACTTCTACCTGTCAAGTTATCTTATTTAAATCATCATCCCCCGGGGTTGCTGCAAATTACTCGACATTCGGAAATCCTGATGTTTAAACACACATTTCAGTGCGTCTCATTTCGTCAATAACATTGCTTGATATAAATGGAATAAAACCACTATAACATGTATAAGCGTCTCACTTTATCATATCGTAATCAATTCATCCCTCACGTTTTCTTTTTTAGACGTATGCTGTAACACTGGCAAAACAAATGCAAGATAAGACGTCAAATGCAAGTTTGGGGAAATCCTTGGATTCCAGCGAAATGAACTCTTTGAGCGACCAGCAAATTGTTCAGTTGCATGAACTTTTCCAAGAAGTGCACGATCCAAAGGAGGAGAAGACGTGACACTGGCGTGTGGATTAAATTGTCATCGATTATTATAAAACATCTAGGTCTAAGCATTACGGTATAGCTTTACCATGTCAACGGAATGGGAACGTCAACGGAATTATTGTTTTATCGTGTTTATGGTGCCTGAAACTGTTGAAAGAGGTTATGTTTTAGGTTGATCAACAGCAGCTTCTACGCTGGCCAAAGTTAGAAACAATGATTTCAACAACACCTCATAGCTTGTGGTCTGATGCGTCAATCTACTTGTATGTTTGAATATAAAACATAACTTGTTATCATGTGTATTTGAAATACATTGTGGCTTTACAAATTTCGAGCCAATAATATAGTGATAGTGGGTTGCACTGCTATGCAACACCAAAAGGCAGTGACTGCTTGGTTGAAAACAAAGCAGGTATTATCTAAGGTTGGCATTCCACCGATGAGTCCTATCGTATGTAACGTAATAAAAATATTCTAGAACTTCAGCAGCAGGAAGTAATTGATTTACTGATCGATAAATGTTGCATGTATATCATTTTTAATCAAAATTATGGATTATAAATGCAAACAAAACAAATAATAAAATTGATGTTGGTTGCTTCACTTTTGTCTGGCCTGTGAAACTGATCTATTTATTTTAGAAACAATATTTTTTATAGTTAACCCTTAAAGCGCTAAATTGAATAATTTAATTTTTTTACCCACTTGAAGTTGTCTCGTTACCGCGATCCATAGTTTCAAGTATTTAAAATTATGGATATTTGTTTAATTTGAGACCCAAAGAATTGCAAATTCGTTCCCAATATCAGTGATTTAAGCGGCCAATAAAACATATTAAAAACATATAATTGTCGTGCTTAGCGATGTATGTGGTTAACTCTTGCACTACTATACTCGTATACTTTTTCGTCTAAGTTTCAATTCAAATAAAAGATTTTTGAATTGATTTTAACTGCTGAGCTGGTGGTTTAATTTGAAGTTAGAAATTGCGTAGCAATTTTATCTTCTAACGAATGAAAAATATCAGCTGACCAGCTGAACAAATTCAGGTTTGTTGCCCAAGTGGCAACTTTGGGCAACTTTTTTATTGGCATAATTAAATAATTAACATCATCGATTTAATCTGCATTATCATCTAGCGTAAGCAGACGTACATGTATGTGGTTGCTGTTATCAATCTACACATACAATATACCATACAAAAGTTAATTAAATTCCTGGTCAACTGGTATTGCATGGTGCAGAGGATTAAAAAGTGATCTCCACATATACGTTGAAACCTTTTTTTATCTCAGTGGCTATCCAATCGTGGTGATGCAGTGGTTAGAGCTTGCGCATCTAATATTGTAGTAGGAGGTTGCGAGTTCGAATCCGGCCACTGTCACTTGACTGGACATATACCGGATCAACTGATGCCTTACAGTACTGTTCATTTGAAACTTGCGGGGAATTCACCGGGAATATTCACATGAATTCACCACAAGAGAATTCTCCATGGGGAATTCCCCTTGGGGAATCTGATTCTTTGCCCCAGGCAAATTGGTGAATTCACGAAGAATGCCCGGGGAATCAAATTCACGGTGAATTCCCCATGGTGAATTCACCGTGGTGAATTCTCCATTAGGATTCTCTGGGGAATTCCTGATGGTGAATTTCCCATAGAAAATTCCCCATGGTGAATTCCCCACGGAGAATTCTTCTTGGGAAATAGGATTCACAGTAAGGAATTCATCAGATTCATCTTGGAGAATCTGGGGATGCAACAGTAAAATGCTGTTATTTATGTATGCAAGGAGGCGAATTGTCAACTTAAAACAGACACAGAGGGTCACAGAGGCTTGTGCCGTTATCAAGATGTCATGATGGCCTGTTGTCATATTGTGACTCATTTTTCTTTAGCATCATCGTGTGTCGTTGTCATTATGCGATTTAGCGACATTTAATAACGATGTGACCGATCTCCTGTTATTTGAGTAATTTCAGAGACGTGGATGTAGGCTACAACTGGACGGCCTCGCTGTGATTGTGAATGGATTGACAGTCATAGTCATACTCATACCGCTAGGCGTTACTACTCGTTACTACGTTAGGCGTAGTGTGATTAGACATGTGATGTATGTGTTGAATGAAGATGTGTTGTGTTGCTATTATTACTTTATGTCAGAAAGGATACGAGAGAGCCTCATTTGACCAATCCAGCGTAAGCCTGGCTAATTTATGCGAGCCGATGATTTCCGGATAATCACTCGTTCTTTTCCGGAATTCCAAGAAGCCGGCGCTCGCTCGCACACATTTCTCGATATTAGTTCCGCATTCTCTGCATAACGGATAAGTAATGAGGTATAAACATAAGACAATAAATAATGATTTTTTTCCTTCAATAGTGACACGGTTTCACAATATTTGAACGATCATAGAGAAAAATACATAATGTAATCGATAGTTTACACAGTCAAACGTAGGCCTACTGCCAGTACTGGTGCGGCACAGCGTCACTGGCATATAGCTACGCGAATCGCGGGAAGTGCAAATTCCCCACCGCGAATCCGCCGACTTCCTCACCGCGAATTCGCCAAATTCCCCACCACGAATTCTCTACCGCGAATTCGCCGACCTATCTCTATCGCTGGCGAATATCGATCAGTGAATTCGCGGAGAATCCATGGCGAATGTTCGCCCAATCATTTGTGTTATCGGCGAATTAAATTCGTGTGAATTCGTGGCGAAGATTCACCACGTAAGTTTCAAATGAACAGTACTGTATGTATAGTATGTGTGGTTGTTTCTGTACTACGAGTACGAATAAAATACATTATTGACAGGGACACCCCTGTCAATAGTGCATTTATACGTGTTATTGACAGGGAGATGATTAGCCAATCAGTGCTTCTCACACATCACGCCTCCATCTCCCAGCAAAAGGCACATGTGTTGTTAAAATAGCTGCGAGAATAGATGCTGGTGCCTCCTTCTCGATGTGGGAAAAGTGGAATAAGACGTTGGAAAACTTCAAATCTAGCCATCAAGTATAATTTATTGTACCCTGCAGCAAGAACGTTGCTGCTGCAAACGGAAGGCTATCGCCGAAGATTGTGCATCACCCATTTGATTACAAATACGCTGCATTCATTCGGGCAAGCCGAGGAGACGAAGTTCAGGACTGCGCCCCAATCAACCAAAATTAGAGCTATTCAGAACCGTCTATTATCACCCATACACTAAGTATCCTATGACATTAACACCCACTGCTGACAGGGTCACCCTGGCAATAAGACATCAACACCCACTGCATAAGACATCAAACCCCACTGCTGACAGGTTCACCCTGTCAAAATAATAAATCAAACCCCACCGCTGACAAGGTGACCCTGTCAATAAGACATTAACACCCACTTCTGATAGGGTCACCCTGCCATTAAAACATCAACAACTACTGCTGACAGGGCACCCTGTCAAAAGGACATCAACACCCACTGCTGACATGGTCACCCTGTCAACATAGTCAATGATATATCAACCCCCACTGCTGACAGGGTGACCCTGTCAATAAAACATCAACACGCACTGCTGACAGGGTGACCCTGTTAATAATAGATCACCACCCACTTCTGACAGGGTCACCCTGTCAATAACACAATCGCGTCCACTGCTGACAGGGTAAAACCGATGTAAGACAGGCTCTGATTGGTTGCATTTCTTAGCTCCTGATTGGTTGTTATTCACCCTGTCAACAACATATTCTGCACTGTTGACAGGGTGACCCTGTCAGTTATGCATAAATGATCACCATTTACAGGGTGACCCTGTCAGGAGTGTTTGTTAATGCAGTATTGACAGGGTGACCCTGTCAATACTGCATTATCTGTTATTGACAGGGTGACCCTGTCAACAGTAGTTCTAAATGCACTATTGACAGGGTGACCCTGTCAATAACAGTTGAAACTGCAGTATTGACCAGGTCACCCTGTCAATAGCCTCCGCCTTTTTTATTACAAAATAATCAAAATTGACAACAAAACAAGCTAGTCAACATCGCCAGTGGAAGCGACTTAATAAAACATAATTATTGGCCATGTCTATATTTAACCTATGTTTTCTGAACCCAGATATGTGTATATGCTTAAACTGAGTAGTCAGACAGACAGAAAGATAGACAGATATTTTATTGACAGAAATAAAAGTCATTACAGACTTATTTGTCATAGTAATAAGAGAGATATATGTACATGTATATACAAGAATGTTAGTTTGTTAGTAGTATTTAGATATGTACATGACTTTTATTTTTTTAAATGAGAGATTATTGCATCTTTTTTGAAAAGGTGTGTATTTAGCCTCACTGAAATATGAAACATTGAAATTTGCTCGACATTTAAGTGCACAATTTTTTTTGCTTGTTTTTACATAATTTGGGTGTGCTGAATTCGAATCTGTCGTATAACAGTCTATCTTTGATGTCCTTTATCTTCAAACAAAACAAAAAATGGCCGCCAAAACCACATATTTTCTATATTATTTTGTGTTGTACATTAAAGGAAGTACGTCGTCACGACTGCGCCGGTCACAATATTGCTATTTTACGGGCTCCGTAATTTACTAAGTAAACACTGGGAGGGAAATCTGAAGTCACGTGACTATGACGACACCAAGCTTTGAATCCAGGAAAAAAAATGGCCGACATTGGAGGCAAAATGAACAGATTTCGAATTAAGCCATGTTTATCTGCGAGTGAGCGTAAAAGAAGAAGAAAAGTATATGTAAATAGGCGAGTACGTCGTCAGGTTTAGATCGGTACCGCTATAGACCGCTGGAATGACACGAAAAAGACACTTGGACCTTGGTCAACTGACAGAGCGTCGCAGTGCATTTGAATGATGTTGTGATTTGGTTCGACGACGTCGACGACGATAATCTGTCACATCATTCTTGACAGTATGCTACGATAGAAGGTAAGTTAACGACAATGAATACAACTTTTGACTATTTTGTTTCGAAAGAATCTAGATTCTACTTCTAGGTCTAACGGTAACAATAAACATGTCTTTATTTTCAACAAAATAGGCCTGAAAACGGGGTCACCCTAAACACCGGAATACAGTATATTTACCGGAATACACCGGAATACACCGGAATACAGGCAACTAGTGACAATAAATGTAAAATGTTACATTGTATTCATCATCCCGGTATGCACATGTGCGACAAAGGAATTCTAATCCATCTTGGCTCCATGTCTTCAAAAGTTTATCTCCCATATCCACACAAGTACAGTGTATCCATTTTGAGCATCCGCTGCAATAAACGGATCTCACTCCACATGTTGTATTGCACATCCCGCATGGGTGCGGAGTTTTTCTCGGCGCCATGGCCGTAAGTTGAGAAATATATATCTATAGACGTTGCAAGTAATATACCGACTGGCAGCAAAACCACCTCCAAACAAATTATGATATCCGGTTCCAGAATGCAACCCCTTTTATATTCGATACTTGTTTTCACAAGTTTCACCCCCGTACGGCTTGTGAACGATGATGTGTAGATGTTGACCCGATGGTGGCGTTATGCTGGCCCAGCAATATTCAATCGCATATTCAACGTCTCAAGTGTCAAGACAAGCACCCCCCCACACAATTATGGAGGCTGCATGTGTTTAGGACGGTTAATATAATTGTCACTCTTTGAATCCCACGTTGTGTACATTTTACTTAATAATTACACTGCAAAGTGAATAAGTCCAATATAAGGTCAAGTTGTTTGGATGCTTTAGCAATTTTAATATCGACTAAATTTGTTTGATAGTTTCGTGATCATGGTGATTGTATTCTAAAATACTAGCAATAAAAAAGTTACAGTTATAGACCCCCGTTAAATTTATATGATTTTAACTTGTATTTTGAAGTTGGAAAGTGGGCAATTATATTTTTTAATGGATGAAAAATGTAAGGGTTATTTTACAACCAAAAAATAATTGATTACTTTGTGGCTTCTTGGGTACTAAATGTTGATTTTGCCATGCTTACTCAGCTGTTAAGGTTAATTGCAGCCCATTTTCGGTACCGCTAGGCTTAATCACCATTACCAGCTTACGTAACGTCACAAGTATACATAACGGTATCTGTGTGTTGGCAAATTGCTGACCAGACATTGAACCATCGTTGCTTTAATGCTGGCATACCGTCGTAGACAGCGTACCTTCATTAAACTTTACTGGATTAGCATTTCGACCGTATGAGTCCTGCAGCTTATGAAATACCGCGATGAAACATGACATTCGATTTAAAAACAATATAATGCTTATTCTTTCCCACTATAAAACAGCTCCTAAACGTATATATAGGCCTATACATAGTCATGTAATCAAAGTATTCCGCTCCACCAACCTTACCTGATATAAACGTTTTAGAACTTTATTACTTTTCCGATGAGACATTATATGTGCATGATGAACCATGATGACTCGAAAAGCACCCAGCAACAAATTCATGATAATTATTATTGGTCGTTAGCAATGCCATAGCGTGCAGAGGGTCGGTGTTGATCTGTTACACTTTTCGTTCACGCCTAACGTCGCACCTCAATCTATTGTACATGGGGGCCTAACTACAGATGGAGTGATCACGGAGCACACAACATGTCATCATATCTCGCGAGCAGCCAAAAGGTTCTAATTGCGTTTAGCCAGATATATGATTAAATAACAATCAGTAATATAGTGTTAGGCCGATATCTGACACATAGTGAATAAGCCCCTACACATCACCGTCAATTATAGCCTACCGCGCAGCCTATAAAATGTATAGCATTGACAATTTGGGTTCAGCGGTCGTACCGCTAGTTACAACGCGATCCCGTTTCTTGGATCTCACTACCGTTGTAGAAGAGAGGACATATCAACACAACAACAACAACACGTTTCTCTATTTCTCTAAGAGACCATTTTATTCCAAGTATAGGCCGAGACCTGGTGCGATATTCTTATACATTAGTAGAAGGAGAACATAACCAGATAACAACACCTTTCTCAATATACATGATATAATTCAGTGAATCAGTTTTATTGCAAGTTTTAAAGTCTTTTTGATGTATTCAATATTATTGAATATAGGCTATAAATTTAAAAGGCCTACACGAGTGCATTTTGCGATTAGCTATCAAAGCCTACAGATATTCCATAGGCCTATGCTATGTGTATTATCACGCTACCACTTATAACTAATAACAGCACAGATCTAGTCAATAAAATACGATATTATTAATATTTTCGCATCATTAAAATACAGAATAGTATCAAATGGGATTACTTCTATAGTAGGGATATATTTTATCGTGGTTTAAAACAGAATATGGGTGTATTCCGGTGTATTCCGGTAATTGTCTTCTGTATTCCGGTAAGTGCCTGTATTCCGGTGTTTAGGGAGACCGCTGAAGACGGGCTAAACTCAGACTGTGGCCGGGCGATAATAAAAGTTTCTGTCAGTGTCATTCATGCAGGGGACATCGGCGCTAGACCCTATTGTGAGAAATGGGCCTATTGAGTAACATTAGCCTAAGATCAGATCAGATCAATAGAAACTCTTTTCCCTGGAACTAGGCCTAGCCTTTTTTTTAATTTGCTCGAGGTCTCTGATTTTTTTTCATTTCTCCCCAACATCATTGAAAATTTTGTGAAATTTTGTTGCGTAATTATTGAAGTTGAACCCTCTCACATGTAGTAAAACGGCAAAATGACAGTTCTTATTTCACCATCACCATGGAACAAGTATTACATAAGGCCTACATGATGCAAAATATTCTAACTTAGAAAATTTACAACAAAATTCCAGGCTTTCATATTTGAAAATTGCTGGCAAGTGAAAGAAAGCTCACCTCAAAGTGGTGAGGCGTGATCACTCTTACCATATAATGATATAGAGGGACATGCCCACGCTAAAATCATAAAAAAATCGGTGATTTTATTTTGGCTTCTTATCATCTGATTATGACCATATGATGTAAACATGGTAAACATGTCCATAGACTAGAGCTGCAAATTTTTCAAAATTTTTGTCCTGTGCATTTAACAGTTAGGCTAGATATAGAGACAATTTCCTGATTTCTAATTTTTGAGAACCATGTACGTCAAAAATAGGAAATACAGGAATTTCGTCTCTATATCTAGCCTAACTAGAGTGGGGTCTACAGTACAGGGCCAGGCTATGCGCATACAGCCTGTTTCACCAGATCCTGAGAGTAGTCTTTTTTTCAATTTGCTTGATCCCTGAGCACTTTACTTTTGAAAAAAAATTCTGATTATTTTTTCATCTTCCTCCAACATCCCTGAAAATGTGGTGGAATTTTGTGTAGGCCTATTTTCGAAGTCAGAGTCGAACATCTGACCATTGGCATTTGCTAATTTGGTCGCCGCATGTAATAAAATTTCACAATGACAGCTAACACCATTAGGCCTACTGTGAAACTAGAATTATTTTAGGCCTACATGCCAAATTGTCTAACACAGTGGCGCATCCAAGTGGAGGGAGTTCTTATTTGAGGGTTATTTCTTATAAACTAGTGACAAACAGTGCCTGATATTCATTAAATTTAGATTTAGTTGCTGCTTGGAGAAAGCCATTGAAATTCAAAAATTCCCCCCATGACATGTTCCTTGGTCAAGTTTTAATCAAGACCCCACCCACATCAATGAAAAGCAAGATCAACCCCTGTAATTTAAAAATACACAACAAAAGTACACACAATTTTTAGCGATGCTGGGGGGAAGAATAAAATATGTTCCAAGAAAATTTCACCCTAAAGTTTTGAATAGCAACTGAGAAAATTGACTGTAGGCCTACATAGACTAGATACAATCTAGCAGCAGGCCCATGGCTATAGATCCCACTGTTATTTCAAATGTTCAGGCTTCCCTCTGACATAAATGTTTCAGTTGGCACTTGGGGTCCAAAAGGAGGAAAAAAATGTTTAATTTTTTCGTGCTGAAAACATTGGCCTATTTTAACTGAAATGACAGCATAATATTGGATGTAGGTCTACATGTATTTTTCTTTGCCAACCCCCTTTGTGCTAAGTGAGGGGGAGGGGAGCTCCTGATTCTTCCCTCCCCCCCCCACCCTTTGTTGGAAACCCAGAAGGTAAACCATTTTGCAAGATATTTACATAAATATACTACACCGAGTTTCCTCCAGGAATGTTTGGGTGGGGGTTCCAAAAGGAGTGTGGGGGTCTGGGTGTTCATCCCTGAAAAAATTGGGTTTTAAATTATCATGCTTAAATTGTATATGTGCACAAATGTGGCCTAAAATCCCATTTTTTTTTTTTTTTTTAGTATTGTAAACGGGGGCTATTTCGCCACCCCCTACGAAAATTGATAAAACCCTCTGGTTTTCAATAAATAAGTTACTAAAAATAACTATTATCCTAGGTTAGACTATATTGTAGGGAACATTTTTATGTCTATTCACAAAATTTTGTTTTTTAGAAACTGGACATATTTGAACTGGAATGTTATTTATCCATTATATTAACGTATATATTTTTATTTTGTGATAATTGAAGGGTCCTTATCACATAAAAAGAATTTATTGGTGAAATTCAAATATTGAGCCTTTTCGAGCACTTCAAAGTAACCGGGGCCATTTTGCCACCCCATACCGGGGCTATTTTGCCACCCTTTAAAAATGGACGCCAGAGCCTCGTTTATATGATATGAAAACAGACTTGGCCACTAGACTCACTGACCCCTAAAAACTATATAAATATTTATATACTAGGTTTGAGGCACTCATTTTAAAAATTAAAGGAAATTCATGAAAAATAATGACTTTTCACCTAATATTTCATGTTTATGTCTGTATGGTACATTTACCTAATTTATGTTATATATTAAATGGATTGATAAAAATGCCTACTGACTGTTCAGTTGATTTGATTTTCATTCGATTAGCTGCTCAATTATATTATTTTGAATTAAAAAATATTCACATGGCAAAATATTTTTATTTGGATTGTGACAAATGGTTTTAATTCTCAAAATTAGCTATAGTGGCAAAATAGCCCCGGTTGCCGGGGCTATTTTGCCATCATACATCATACATTTTTTTTAAAAAGTCCTAAATACAAACTATGCTAAGTATGTAAATACCTTACACAATCATCCTTATTTATGACACTTTATATTCCTCCTTAAAAAAGTAGCTTCGATTAATACAATGATATCAAATATGTAAATAGGGTGGCAAAATAGCCCCGGCTTACGGTATTATAAGCCTGACAACCCTAAAAATTTAACACAATTAGATAAAAATCCAGTCTGTCCAGTCTGTCTGCCTACATGTGTATTCATGAGCAAAGGTTCATTGTAACTGTGAGCTACATCCACTATCACTGCAGTATCTGAAAGTGAACTACATACAGGCCAATATAAAAAATTTGAATGACATATAAATAATATAATGTAATTCTGATTGATATTTAAAGTGAATCCTTGTGAGTCCACAGCCATAAAGTTTTCAGTCAGTTTAACCTTTGAAGCGCTGGAATCAGCTTCAGACGTCAGATTCTAAAGTCTAGATTTGATCCCAGCACTGTGATCTTGAGTAAAAAAATCATTTGATCTGCACTGTAAAGGTAAAAATATTTATAATGGCTGTAGACTCATAACATATATCAAATGAAGCTGGAAGAGCTAACTAAAACATTTATGATGATTTTAAATTGAAAAAACCCTTTGGTCCCCATGGCTTAAACAACAGTATTTAGGCGTGTTAAGGGTTGACTAACTCAAATGTACTTAAAATAATATACTGTACAGTGTACATGTATGTATGTACTGATAAATAGGTAGTTGAATATTGATCATATTGATGCTTGCTTATTCGCATTATACTCATATTTCATGTATTTGGAGATGTTCAATTTTCATGAATATAAATCTATGAAAATATTCTTAATTATTTTAAGATGACAATGTAATTAAATAATTTAGCAGGGCAAGTGTTAAATAACTGACATTGTTTGTTTATTGTTTGTGGAATTGTACATTCCAGTTATGAAATAATAATCAGCTTCTTTCTTTGTCATTTATTTTTTTATCAAGCTCTCTATTTTTTTTATTTTTTGTATTGCTGTTACAAATTATGACATTTTCCTTTTTCCAGTGTACTAAAGACAGCTTCAGGAACAATGTAGGAAATATAGCCTGAAAATGTATTTCATAGCTCCTGAAACCACCTATTAGGCTTTTAAAACAGGGAGAGAAATTGAACTTATAAATTGGATGTAGACTATCCGGTGAGTAGGCCTAAATGTAGTGCAGTTATTTCTTGTTATTTGTACTGGCAGCTGACAACTTCTCAGACGAAACATAGCTGAAGTCTGATTATTATATTTTTAACTAAATAAATTTTAACAAAAATCTTTAAAATGAACTGATGAATGCTATATTGCTAATTTGTTTTCCACAATATCAATGCAGGGTTCCCACTCACATGGAAAACCTGGAAAAAAAATCCATGCATGGAAAAATCATGGAATTTTAAAAAAGGACATTTTCATGGAATTTTGCTTCAGTTATCCTCATTTTTTTAATATCAGAATAAATTTTGCAGAATTTATTCTTTGCACAAGTGTTCCTTTCTAATAGCCTGATATTTGACTACTGGTGGTTGCATATATATGTGCCCAAATCTATTGACGTACAAAAACAATTTAGGCAAATGAAAACAATTTAGGTAAATTACACATGCAGCCAAAACGGAAGTGAGCACTATTTTATTTCCTGGAAAAATAACCTGGTATCATTGAATAATCATGGAAAAATCATGGAATTTTGTTTTCAGTTTTGAGTGGGAACCCTGTCAATGTAATGATTTTGATTGTACACATGGCTACATTGCTAAAATAATGTAATTATTTTTGATAATTATGGTAATTAAATAATACTTTCAACTGATCACTGCATTGCTGCATCTTCTTCTAGGATTGCCATGCCACCACTGAAGTACAATTATGTCTTTTAATTTAGTCAGCTCTACTTTTATACTTTTGTTAATTATAAATATCAGTCCTGGAGATGCCAAAAAATATCAAATGTAAAATACCCAGTCATCTCCTATGTATTTATGTCATCATGGTTTTCTAATTTTATTAATTTTCCCTTTAGTGCCTCCTGTACACATGTGTACATTTGTTTCTCCTATTTAAGACATTAGTGGGTTTTTTTTCTGAAAATTAATAACCAGTGCTGCACAAACCACACTATAAATGTTTTTAAAGAATATAACCTACTTTACTGATCCTTAGGGGTGAGTACTATTATACCATCACCAAGGACATGTAGTAGGCCTACGTGATCCATCCATGCGTTAAGTTTTGTGCAAATAACAGATTGAACATTCTTCTCACTTACTCAAAATCAAATGAATTTTAAATTGTATTGTTCAAAATAGCAGGCCTATTTTAGCTGAAATGGAAACATAATAATATATATCACAGTCAATAATGGCCACAAGTCCCTGATTTTGTTCAGTTTACATTTTTTCTCAGGGCATATATCACTTCTGAAGCCGCATATTTTGTTTTATAGTAATGGTCTACCTACATGTATCTAGCAAGGTTTTCCAGATTTTATGCATACTACCATGACTACAGTTAGTAATGACCGCAAGTTGGTCATTTTGCATTTGATTGAGTTTAAATTTCTCAGAACATTCTCATATATGCAGTCCTGAAACCACAGTTTGTTTTAAAACAAAAATTAGTAGTAAATACAGTAATGTATGTATATAAATACATGTATGTATGCATGTAGATGCGGTAAATGGTCTAGCTATCTGGCACAGTCATCCAGATACATGTATCAACAACATTGAAAAAATTAGGCTATTTTGGTGGATAGATGTAGATAAAAAAGTAGGTCAAAAGGCCTAGGGTGATATGAAGAAAATCAGCAGCAGGATGGAGATGAGAGAGAGGGAATGAAGGACAAAGAGAGAGAAGGAGAAAACAAAGTAGAAGAAGAATAAGTACAAAAAAAATATATTAAAAATAAGGATAGGATAATTATAGGAAGAGGATGAAAGGAGAATTGAAGGAGGATGAAGAGGAGGATCATGAAAGAATGAAGAGGGAAAGAAAAATAGAAATATGAAGAAAAGGATAAGGAGGAGAAGGCGGGACATTGAAAACAAAGAAAAAAAAGAAGGGGAATGAATGAGGAGGAGGAAGAAGTGGAGACTGAAGAACAGAAAAAATTGAAAGAAGAGAATGAAGGAGAAAGAAAAGAGGAAGACTAGATGGAGATAAGAAAAAAGAAGAGGAGTATACTGTGATGCTAATGAAAGAAAGTGAATAGAAGCAGGATGAATAAGGGAGGAGAAAGGGTAGGTAGAGGAAAAGGAGAATGAAGGAATGGGATAGAGAGATAAATGGAAAGAAAAGGGAGAGAAGGAGAAGATGGAAAACGAGAAGAAGAGAGAAGAAAGTAAAATATAGAAGGATCCATGATGAAGAAAAGCTGGAGGAATAGGGAGGAAAAGCAGAATGGAGGAGGAGGAGTAGAAGTAAGATGAAAGAGAAGGAATGAAGAAGAGGAAAAATGGAAGAGGATACATAGGAGGAATTGGAAGAGAAAGAACAGGAAGATGAAAGAATTAGAAAGAAAACTAAAAAGGACTGGGACTTGACCCGGAGTTCCGAAATATCACTGCTCTTGTTGCTGTGCAGATTCATTCTAAACATGCACCTTTTTCAATTGATATGTTTTAATTTCGCTAATGTATTGTTAGTGAGTCCTTCATTTTCAGTGTATTCTTTTTAAATTTGTGTTTTGTGATTATTAAAGCGGCTTATCATAAGCCTTTTGCAGGTCTCCTTTGTATTTTTATAATTATTTGCATGTATGTATGTTTCAAGCATGAATAAACAAACTGAATTGAATTGAATTGAATATTACTATTATTAGTAAGCTCTGGAAATAATAAATTGGCTAATTAGCAAGATAGCAAAGATGGCTGCAGTGGAAGGTGGAGACTCTCATATTTGCCACGCAAATATTCGAAAATCAGCTGATTTGCATATCCAACATGGCCGCCATGGGCTAATTTGTATATTCAAGATCGATGTAAATGCTCTCAAGTCGCCAATGTTCATCAGATCTTCGCAATTTTTTTTCTGAACACCCTCTGATGGATTTCCCTGGTTGAGTTCGAAAATCAGCTAATTTGCATATACAAGATGGCCGCCATGGCACTTATGGTATATAGCCCCATCGTTACTGCATTGGCAATAAACTTTTAATTGTGGAAGGTGGAGACTTTCATATTTGCCATGCAAATGTAAGATCTAGTTACTACTGATTTGAAAATAGGCTAATTCGCATATCAAATATGGCCACCATGGCACTTCTAATATTGGCTATAAACTTTAAAATTGTAGAAGGTGGACATATTTGTCATGTATCTAATCATTATTATTCTTAAACAGTTCAACGACATAAACACTGTACAGTCCCCATTATTCATCTGATCTTCATATTTTTTTCTTTACTCTCTGATGGATTACCCTGGTTGGGTTTGAGTGGCTAATTTGGCTCTTTTTTATAACATGACATCTTACTAGCATAGACGCTGTAGACATGATAGACGTCAATATTTATAAAATCTTCAAAAAATGTTGTTGTCAATTTTTGGAGGGATTATCCTGGTGAGTTTAAAAAAAATTGCTAATTTGCATATATATAACTTTATCACCATGATCACCTGGGCTCTTCCTTACAAATTGATGTAAATGCTACCAGATCTTGAATTTAAAAATAATTTAAAGCACAAAGGGTTTACACACACGCTTGCAAATACTGGATTTGATCGCACCATAGCCTCAAACTAGCAATTTATTATAAATTTTGTGACTATATTTTTCAAACTGATAGAAAGGGTTTAAAAATAAAAATAATGTTGGGTAACGCTGGAAATATATCTACGAACAGTTTGAAAATTTTAGGATGGACAAACTAATAATAAAAAATATTCATGGTCGGTTCATTAAAAATAATTTGATCTTTATGCTTACAGAATGCAACAGAGCAATAAGTATGAAGTCTCTCCTGCTACCTCAGAAGGTTGCTAGAAATTGTGATTGCACCTGAGATATACACCATTATGATATTCCAAGGAAAATGATGGATGAACTACCAATGTATAAGCCTGCTGAGCTGTCAGAAGATGATCGACGCAGACCAAATATCCCACACATTGTTATTCCACCAAGGAAAGAGATCAGAGAACCCATTTCATGATTTTGAGTAACGTTGGAAATATATCTACGAACAGTTTGAAAATATATCAATTGACCCGGAGTACCGAAATATCACTGCTTTTGTTAAGAAAGAAATATTCCATTTGTAATATTTTTTTGTTTTGTTTACTGTAGATCTGGTAATATTAGCGAGGTTTTATTTTTTAAGTTCATAAAAATATACGGGTCATATCTGAAAAATATCTGGGTCAGGGCTAGGAATTACAATTTTAGAGGAATGCCAACAGAGCACTCACTTGCTTATGTTTTTAATTGTCTGTCTGAAATTTTTTGTGGCCACCCGGAGCTGTATTTACAAATAATTATAACAAACATTAATTCTACAAAATGGCATAGGAAACGGACGGTGAAGTGATGATAATAATCAATCAGCAACTAGTGTGTGCCCTAATTTTTAGCCCTATACTTTAGCCCTCTCTCGGTGGCAGATAGCCTGTGTTGATTCAATTTTGCTCCAGATACCGATGTCGCATCACTAACAACTTGGCATCAAAAACAACGACTTTAGTGTCATGTTTCATGTTAACTCGCCGCCTTTTAATGTGGCCACAACATCCATACCCTGACACTCACCCTGATATCTCCAGAACTTTTTTTTTCATTCACTCTGTATTTAACTTACTAAATACTAGTATAAATTCCTAGGCTGCATAAATTTTTTCAGAAAGTTCGGAAAGATATCTGAAAAATATCTGGGTCATGGCTGCCTTCTCTAACTTTTTTTCATCAAATTCAGACCTTGTCACCCGGATTTCTATAAAATTGCGCCTCTTTAGTATCCCCAGTCCGTAGGGGAAGGAGGATTTTAGTCGCGCCAGGATTCCGTCAGGCGTTACGTTTTCTTGTGGCCGCAAAAACTACTGTTCGATTTTTTTTTAAATTATAACATGACATTCCAAGCAGCATGGGGATGTGCAAGTGATTTTTACCCCTCGGCACGCTGGGCCCTGAGGGGTATTGTCGTCCCTGCACGCGCCGTCTCCGCCGCCGCCCGCTGTTTTTTGGCTACTACACCAACATGGTGCAACAGATTAAATTCATAATTGAATTATTCATACAAACATTCAAACCCTCCTGGCACCTGGCGATTATTATTTCTTTTTCGACTTATTTTTTTTCTGAATCCTCTTGAAACCTGGTGCCGGTATATAGGTTTTCAGGGTCTGCGAGTCTATTGGCATTGTCCTTTTTCATGTGCGATCCAAACTCTTGATATAGCGGCCATCTTGATTTTATCATTGATCTTCTATTATTGGCATAACATATATTGGAAGCGGTTGTGTCAGATTTGTGGACATTTCGAGTCAGTGCATCAGCAAAGTGTGTTTGAGTGTTTGCACAGTATTTTTTAAAGATGCTACTAAAATTCAAAATGGTCCAAAGGTCCAAAATTTTAAAGTGGAAATTATTCAAATTTTGCAATCATGTGCAGGTGTTTTTTCAAGGTTTTACTGAAATTCAAAGTTCATGGATGAACTTCATAATTTTTTGTAGTCGCAAAAACGAAAAATTAAAGTTATAAATAATTCACATTTTACAATCACCATCTGGAAATGTGCAGGTGATTTTACTGAAATTTAAAATGGCCACCACAAGTGAACTTTTTAATATTTGTGACCGCAAAAACTGTTAGCCTAATTTATGGCGAGGGATGTTATAGGACTTCAGGCCTCTTGTTCACCCAGTGTTCAATATATATATATATATACTGGAGAACCCTAGGGAAAATATCCTGAGCATTGTAGCCATCTTTAATTGTTTTTAATTAAATTAAGACCCTGTCACTCCGATAACTTGAATAAACTCAATAATCAACTTGTATGATACTAGGATCAATTCCTAGACTGCATCAATTTTTCATTAAGTTCATAAAAATATTCGGGTCATGGTGGCCATCTTTAATCTTATTTCATCAAACTTGGACCTTGTTACCGTGATAACTTCAATGCCAATTATGATATATAAATACCCAATATATGACATACCAGTTTTGAGATTTTTATAATACTGTAGGACCTGAAAATGTTTTTTTTCAACCTAAAACGGTTTTTTTCGACTTCAAAAAAAAAGTAAATACGTATTTTTTCCCATGACCCACTGGAATCTCTGCATACTGGATGGTAGTATTATTTCCTAGATTGCATAATGTTTTGGAAAAGATCAGATGAATTTCATGGGGGTCATCATGGGGGTCATCATTAATCTTCTTTCGTCAAATTATGACATTCTCACCCTGATTACTTCAAAGCTGCTTGTCTGAGATATAGCCGTATAGAAGTCTGCCATATAGGCTTTTGCTTGATACATGTAATATAACTTGGTATTCACATGTATAAATTAATTATATGCTGACATAAAAAAACTTATTGAAAACTTATATTTTAAAAGTGGCCTCTTTGATGTACTAGTTACGTTAACAGTTATTTCTTGTTATTTATAAAACAGGTGGATGTGTATCACTATTCACTATTTTCATTTTTTTAGCTGAGTAGCTAGAAAAAAATCTTCTATTTGTAATATTTTTTTGTTTTGTTTACTGTAGATCCGGCAATATTAGAGAGGTTTTATTTTTCGCGAGGAGGACAATTTAAGAATCTTGCGAAAATTAATGTTATACTAGCGCTACTATCATCTAAATTGATAATTTGCAAATTCTAGACTTCACGAAAAGTTCCAAAATCACGAATTCGCGAACATCTAAACGCGAAAATTACCAGATCTACAGTACATAAGATTTGTATTTATACATTAGCCTACATTTAATGGGGAGTCAAATATGTTTATGTTGTTTTTCAAATACATCTATATTATTTTCATCGCTGAGTTTATTGTACCGGGTACTGGAAATGTTGCAAATAACACACCTCTGAGCTAGGGACACCTGAGGATTTAGACGTGCTAGAAGACACTCTTTTCATTTCAAATAACGCTGAAAATGATTGCCCCGAAGAAGTGACAAACTGTATATAGTATATAAAATATAGGCCTACAGGGCTATGAAAGAAAATAAAAAGAAGTTGTTTATATGATTTTACTTGTTTTGTTAATATTCATTTTGCAAAGCAGAGGGGTTGATAAATACCTGAGCCAATAAGATTTGGTGCCCCCCTCCCCTACTTACCTTAACTGTGACCGGTGGTGGTTATGCTCTAACTAGTTGTCTGCTAATGGTGGCAGATATTTTTCTTTTCCTTTTGTGAATTGGTAGAGTAACCATAGTTTAAATGTTATCAAATGATATTTAATAATCAGTTAATGTAGAGTAGATTTGATTTAAAATAAATAAATTTAATCATAGGAAAAAAAATATTTTTTGTAATTATGCATGTTTTCTTATACAGACAGAACTTGATAAATTAATTCAATTATATAAATAATTTGCTTGCTTGTTTAGACAGCCTAAATGTACACTCAGCCAAGATTATGTGGGCATACTAGGCCCTACTAGTTTTTAAAATTCGACATCCCTCCACTGTCTTGATAGCAAGCTACACGATGTTGTTTAGCTGTGGTGGAGGCCCGGGGTGGAGGGAAATGAGAAGGGGAGTATGGACTAATATAATTTCATAAACAAAGATAATATTTAAAATTCTCATGGAAGGGGGCATTCTAGAAAAAGTTGCTCGGAAACGAAAACAGCCTTCCGTTATCACTCAACCACTATTTTTATATTGTTTACTAAAAAAAAATTTAATTGGCCGACTGGCGGCCATTTTGGATTTTTTAGTGTGAAATTTGTCATCCTTTGGTGAGAAATTACATTTTATTTTATATTCATGGTCCAGTCGTTTTGCATTTCTTGAGTTAAGTAAATATTACAAAATTCGAAATGGCCGCTGAACGGCCATTTTAAAATTGTTTGATCCCAAAAGTTAATTAGGTCATTGGCTGACATAGCTGAACATATTTCCCAAATTAAAAGATCTGCTGGCAACCTTTTCCTGAAATGGGATAACGAACATTTCTTCGTTAGTGGCCATAGTAATTAAAGGGTTGATGATATGGGGATCAAAGTGTCACCAAAACAATTCCTAGTGGTATGTGATGGCTATGTGAAGTATGAGGAAGCAGAAGTTGATAGATTAGTAGCTATCTTGAAAACAAATAACTGCGGCGGCGGACCGTGTGGAATACAGTAAGCAGCCCTCCTAGAAATAAATTACATGAGGCCAACCAAGAATAAATTACAATTATGCCCCCCCCCCATAAATTACATGAGGCCAACCAAGAATAAATTACAATTATGCCCCCCCCCCCCCCCCAGATTCACTGGTGTCAGAGCTTGTGCTGGTTAGTTCTCAAACAGGAATCTAGAAAAAATAATAATAAACCCACATTATGAGCTGACTGATTATCATCGTTAGAATCCCCTTCACATCCGGTCTGTATGCTTACATGCCTTATCCCTCGTGTTATATAGGCCTATACATAAAATCGGAACAAGACTTGGGGTTTGTTGTCGTGAAAACAGGGTCCGGGACATTTAGACTGGACATGGCCGATTACACTTGTTCTTACATGAACAGAAAAAGGTTTAGCTAGAAAATGGTTTCAAACCAGCCATTATCGGAATTATATAGATGAAAACGTGCAGTCCTGCTAGGACTATCGCCGGATCAAGGAGATGGCACAGTGGAACATACATGGCATACAGAATAAGTTTGTGATGGCAGGCCTAGCACATACACACCCCTCACATAGGCTTATACAGTGCTCCCTTTATGGTAGGTTGTTCAGGCTGGCAGGAATCGGTTACTATGCCAACTGCACCCTCCTTGTATCAGGAGACTACAGTAGCATGTATGTAAACACCCCAAATTGACAGATGGAGTCTTGTACAAGTTCGTAGACTGTATTTGGTTAGGCATTCATTCATATTGAAATGTAGAAAGAGGCCTAGCTGTCATGTCACAGGCAATGCCTACCGGGCACAGACAATACCTAGCTGTTAGATCTATTTATTTTACATCAATTTGATAGTTTGAAAATAACCGAAAAATGCCATTATTGCATTTGGTAATAGTAGTAGGCCTAGTAGGTTTATTATCTTTTAATAAAGCTAATATTATCTGGCTCATCTATTTCCGATTTAGTTATGTTGTGTAAGACTAATAGGCTCAACCCCCGGGCTGAACCTAAGCTCCCACCTACAAAACGGTTAGGCCTACGGTATTACACCTGCAATTATCTGCTGTCCAATGTAAAGATGCTTTAATTTTTTTTATCTGGTATAGCCTACATGACGCAACAGTTTAGCATAATTGAATAAAAACATTCCACATTGACTGCATTACTTTTGTTGAGACCATTCTTGCTATGTCAATGTGATGTGTTCATGACAACACGGGACATTGCCATTGTGCCCAGATTGGTTTGCTACCTTGAGTAGTCGTCAGGGAAAACTGAAGGAGAGCTGGGGGCGAGATCGGGGTAATTGTAGTGTGGTTGTCTAGCCTGATACTCAGGGATCTGATGTTTGTAGCTCTTGGTATCGTGTCTAGGTTTCAGAGCAATTGACACTTGTCGGAAGGCCCGGCTATAAGGCTAGCTAACTAAACAAACAAACATTGGGGCTGTCTAGCTGACTGATTCCCTTCATTCATTTTGTGGCTTCCCTCGATCTAAAAATAGATAGTCAACAACACAAAATAAAACAATAACAACAACCTATTGTTGACAAAACGCTTGCGCATGCCGGAATGAGACGACTTAGAACCTTTAACGCACAATTTTCGGTTTCTGCATGATTTGGAGTTGATAAATTTTTCTGTCATGTTTTCAGATAAAAATGACCTTTATTTAACCTTTACATTTACAATGGTTACCACCAACACACAAATAAAAGCGTTTTTATACATCTGAATTATAATATAAAAAACAACGTTTGTTTAATGGGAATCCAAAAAAAACTAGGAAGTACGTCAGATTAGGCTAAAAGGCATTTGAAACTATGTTGAGGTACAGTATTTTCTAACATGCTTTGATGTGCTTAGTATTTAGAATGACGTCATTATTTTAATTGTAAATATGTAAAATGACGTCCTTCTTGGATTTTACAATAAAATATAGGTCATCCGATGAAATATAAACATCGGAAATGTGTTTCGACCACAAGTCATATAAAAACCATAAGTTTAGCAATCTCATGTCACAATTACAAAAAATATTTTATTTGCATTTTGATAACCATTTTGTTTTTTTGCTCATATGAAAGTGCGCATGTCGCGGCCATTTTGGATTTTTTCATTAAAATTTACTAGCCAGTAACGTTTAGTTATGGTCCACTAAGTTACTACAATTAAATCATATTATCGTCAACATGTTTAGCGGTATACTAATAGTAAATTATAAAAAAAAACGAAGGTCTTATTTTTAAAAGTCAAATAAAGGTTTTACTTTCCAAGACACTAGAACAAAAATTTAATAATCAAAATCTTGCAGAAACCTTAAATTGTGCTTTCATGTGCTATAAACCATAGAAAATACGAGGGTTTCTTTACATTTTGGCAGCCATTTTGTGTTATGCTTATCTGTAGGTGAAGGTCACTAAATATAGAATGTTATCCGACTGATTCGAATTCATCACACACAAATTATGTAAAAACAAGTGGATAAAAAATTATGTATACACAAAAATTGAAGAAAAAAATCATGTTTCAGATTTCAGCCCATGCTAAATACGCGTATTTTTTTTTGAACGGCTTCGATATTCTTTCATAAAAAAACATATATGACATTTATATATATGGGTAGCAATCTTTTCAAGCATAAACACATCTTGGTTCAGATAATATAGGCCAGATATGGATATGTCCAATAATTACTTTTTATTAACTCGTTTTCTTTCACCATATTAAATCTTTTGTTTTGTTTTTCATTTTGATTATTTTATATTAAAAGGTCATTCTTCAGCGTATGTGGAGAGACGGCTACTCATTCTACTGCAATGTGTGATATGTCATTTGAACGAGAATTTAGTTATATGTTACTATGGTATATCTCAAGTGCAGATTGGTTTATCAGAACATCAACGACAGACGTTCGCGTAACCCTACTCCCTAATTTCAGACAGGCTCGTACCCCCATAATTTAAGCGGTCAAAAAAATGTTGCCCAAGGTTGCCGTCTGGGCAACAAAGCTGAATATGTTCATTGACCAATTGGGAGCACGAATCAATCCAGAAACTTTACACTTCTTGCAATTTCTTAGTTTATATGGACGGCAACCGGACTACAATGTTTATATGATCCTTAGTATGTGTTGAACGTACAGTGGAATGTCAGGCAGTATGTGGAGCGATGCACACATCACAATAGGTGTCAACCATGATATAATACCGTCGAGTGATTATCGGGTGGATATCCAAGGTTTTTTTATTACATTTGCAGTGACATAAACCAGTAGACATATATAATAATAATGGAGAATTGTAACCATTTATTTATATATTTTGTGGACAAAATTGAAAATATTCTTTCCAAATCTCTAGATAAAGTACAGACTATTACATCAGAGCAAAACCAGAAATCAGATCCAAAATGAACGTTTTGGAACGTGCGAGAGAAGAAGAAATTAAAAATCTTATATTCAACTCATCGTCAAAATCTGGATCCCATTCCTACAAGCGTGCTGAAAAATTGTATGGATATATTAATAATTCCGATCACTGGCATAATCAACATTTCAATGAGAACTAGTACATTATTCACTGGAAACATAAGCAAATGTATCGTTAAAGGGACTGGCCCAGGCCAAAAACATCAAAAAATCGGTGATTTTATTTCGGGTTCTTAATATGACCATATGATGTAAACATGTACATAGACTAGAACTGCAAATTTTTATAATTTTTGTGCTGCGCATTCACCAGTTAGGCTAGATATAGAGACGAAATTCCCGCATTTCCTATTTTTGACATGGTTGTCAATAATTAGAAATCGGGAATTTCGTCTCTATATGTAGGCTAACTGGTGAACGCGCAGCACAAAAATTATAAAAATTTGCAGTTCTAGTCTATGTACATGTTTACATCATATGGTCATATTAAGAACCCGAACTAAAATCACCGATTTTTTGATGATTTTAGCCTGGGCCAGTCTCTTTGAACTAGATGTATTGATCAACTAGTTTTTTTTTGTTTTTTTTTAGTTGGAATTTGTTTTAAGATTAGCTAAGAATGTGCTTAACTTTCCCTGACTATTGACTGACCGACTATAAAATAGATTTATCTGTGTAGATCAGGCGCCATATAGGATCGCTTTGCCTAATTTATGCAGCAAAAAGTAACCTAGTTCCTGTCACAAGGATAGATATATCATTATAGTTGATGATCTTAGTGTGTTTAATTCAATATTTAATTGAATATTTAACTAAAACAATTGTTTTCATTTATTTGCGTGCTACCTTAGCCATGTTTAGTTGTAGTAGATAACCTGTCGCTCTCAATATGTTCGCTCTAGAGGCCTTTTGGTGTGACGCCTTTACGTGACAATCATCACGTCCGCCAGTGTCGTGCTTTTACGGTGGAGATGACTTGAAAAAAAGGACAAATTTGCAAATAATTTTACCAATTTCATTTGTAGTTTATTTGGTTTAAAACTTGCTTCAAACCTTTAAAATATGAACCTACCAAGCTAATGGCTGAATGTTATGATCGGCGTACCTCTGCCAGTACTGGGAAGTGTACAAGAATGTACATCTGCATCGATATATTAAAATCTGATAATAAAATGAGCATTATTGACCACTTTGAACACAGAATATATAATAACTGTTTCCATGTGTAGTTTATGGATCGCCGTAGCGCTACTCAATTCGACTCTTAAATAGGTGGACAAACAGGTTACTAACAGTATTATTGCAAGGAACTTAACCCTTTAACCGCCGGTGCCGCATATATTCGGGTTTTCATTTTTCATTAGCACATTAGGTACCACATTTTAAATATGCTAATGATAAAATGTGACATCAGCCAGCAGGATTTGAAAAGAGTTAACCTCCATTTTGTCAAATCTGAATAATTTCCTCTCACTTGAAGTTGTGGATCGCGTCAGCGAGACACAACTTCAAGTGGGTGAAAATTATTCAGATTTGACAATATGAACCTACCAAGCTAATGGCTGAATGTTATGATCGGCGTACCTCTGCCAGTACTGGGAAGTCTACAAGAATGTACATCTGCATCGATATATTAAAATCTGATAATTAAATGAGCAATATTGACCGCTTTAAACACAGAAAACTGTTTCCATGTGTAGTTAGTTTGTGCCGTAGCGCTACTTAATTCGACTCTTAAATATGTGGACAAACAGGTTGCTAACAGTATTATTGGAAGGAACTTAATGATCGACAGTGAACACAATTCAAGTAAAGTCACATCACCCCTTTGTACAAACGACGAAATGTCATCAAATTACGCAAATATTTATTAACAAAACGATAAATATATCTATTTTACAATCATTGATTATATATCAGATGTGAAGTAACATGACAAAAAATGTATGTAGTACATGCATGATTAAAAAAAATAAACGAATTGTATCCTATTATGTGAAAGAAGGCTGCACAATTTCAATAGGCATAACTGAAATACATTTTTTAAAATAATCTACTACAATTCTTACATTGGCTGCTATTGATATTTTTTAAATGTGACATTTTCATTGTGAACCACTGTTGAGCCAGCAAGAGGCCCATCCCACTAATAATCTGAAAAGTAGGATTATCTTAACTAGCCCTCATTTTCATTGAACAATTTAAGATTGATCTTAACTTTTTTAATGCAAATAAGAGAAAGCTAAGATTTATAACTTTTAGATTCTTTGTGGGATGGGACCCAGATCTCAACACCAAAGTATTTCTTTTCACTGTCATCCACGCTGCGAAGTCAAAATACAGCATCCTAATCAATATACAACTGCAGTGTGTCAAAATACAGCATCTTATACAATAATATGTTAAAATACAGTATATATTATACAATACCAGAGTCTAATATGTCAAAATACAGTATCTTATGCAATACGCAAGTGTAATATGTCAAAATATCGTATTTTATACAGTACCCAAGTGTAAGATGTTAAAATACCGTATCTTATAAAATACCCAGGTGTAATCTCTCGAAATGTGATAAAAACTGGGAACGTTCTTATCTTGATGAATTTAGAATGGATTGTGTTCAAATAGGGTCTGTATCTACATAAATGCGACCACGGCACTGAACGGGTCAATATAGGGGGCGCCGTGTTCTCGTAAACTTACGATCGGATTGGTCGAGATGGCCATCTCGACCAATCCGAAGCCTACGATATATCGTAATCTGTAAGAGAATACGGGCCCACACCATAAATAAATATAATTAGTACACTTTTCTAAACACTAAGAACCCGTGTCGATTTTATTCCCCACATGGCATACTAGTATATTTTAAATGAAATTATTTGTTTAATAACGTATTCAATAAAATGGCATATTAAAATATAAATTGTTTTGCATTTGTCAGAATTGTGCACTATCGACTATCAATACAGACGTGAGACTATGACGTCTGAGGTCGATCTTCCCCCTGAAGAGTTAAAATAAAACATTGTAAAACTAACATAGCACAGCGCCAGCAATATGGCCCATTTACACCAGCATACACTAAGATGCATTATATTAACTTTTCTAGTGGAAATGTTAGAAGGTTGTGATCAGACCAGTCTTGAGATTTATAGTCGAATGCAGCTCTGGTCCATTGAATGCATTGTGCAGCTCTCCATGGCGCAGACTGCTCTATCATATCCCCTGTGTGGTGTAGGGTACTGACGATTATGACCATGGTTAATAAAGAGAGCAACTCCATGACAGTGCTATATTATCGACTGTCGACGGGTGCTCCCTTGATCTCCAGGCCGATCTCCAGTGTACCTCCTGTCCAGGTAAAATCCTCCGCTCCTCATCTCAGGTCAAATATGAATCGTCCATCTGTGTCGTCATTGCTGTATTATGAGACAAATAATAGACAAGTATGTCCAGTATTAACCCTAAGGTGCTGAATATTTTTTCAAAACCATGGAGACCAAAGGGTTTTTTCAATTTGAAATCATTATAAATGTCTTAGTTAGCTCTTTCCGATTCTTTTGAATACCTATGTTATGGGTCTGCGACCATTATAAATATGTTTACTCTTACAGTGCGGGGAGCGACCTTAGACGTCAGAATCTGACGTCTACAGACGTCAGATTCTGACGTCTAAAGTCGATCCCCGCGCTGTAAGGGTTAGACCGCCAAGGACGACTATAGTCGCTTTTGGCTCTGCACAAGCTGTATTGACATAATATTATTTTATTATTATTATGATATCATGACAAGCTAGTTTACATTTTTGTTGGGACGACCGTCTCATTATCATTTTGCTATATATTTGAAATATATCTGTATAAATCAATCTACATTTTTGCATGTTTGTAGATATTTATTATGTAATCACTGGTACAATATCGTTTTCATTATAATCTTTGACCCTTTTGCAACTTGAATATCTTGAAATTATGTTTTCTTGTGTGAAAGGTGGCCATAGTGGTAGCGGCATTTTTTTGTCTTAACTATGGTCTCCTGACTTTTATTTGTTATTTGTACTTTTCACTTTATTTGTAATTAATTATGTTTTGGTCAAATAAATTTATTTTCTTCTTCTTCTTCTTCTTCTTTATCCATTTTATTAACCGATTAATTCACTGTTATTGGAAATGAAATGAACGTTTAAATATCGTGATTTGCAAATGTTTGGTCTCTTGTTACACAACTATGAGTAATTTTCACCCACTTGAAGTCGTGGGTCGCGGTAGCGAGACACAACTTCGAGTTGGTGAAAATTTTAATTATTTAATTAATCGTTTTAAGGGCTAAGTACCTGTTCCACAATCAGGGCTGTATATGTTTATTGTCTTTCACCAGATGGCATTAATCTTGCGCGGTGTTTTCTGGGTAGGCGCATGACCTGTTATTGGTCCACAGTGTACAATAATCACCCTAATATAAGGGGCGTGCTCTATCATCGAGCACTTATGTTTATTTAGGCAATTCATCAAAAACGCGTGTCTTTGTTTTTTCTGTTCCTCCCTTCAAAATAAAAAATAGATACATATTCTAAATATTCTAAAACAAATAGTGATTAAATCTTTAGGGATCTTCATATTTAGCTGAGACTGCCTCGCATATCATTGGAGTTCATCGTATGTGACGATGATACAACAATAAACCAATAATATTGTAGGCAGAAGAACCATTTGAGTAAAAAATACATGTACCACTGACGATACACCTTACATGTTTTAACTTACAAAACTACTACAAGTAGCCAAGAATAGATAATAACGAACGAAAAATAACATTTCCCCAAATCTCACAGAAAAAAATCCCATTTGACCTGATGATTGGTGTCCAAGCATTGTATTTACATTACACCGTATTCACCTGTGACAACCAATACCGAATGAAACTGTTTTTAAGGTGAAACTGTATTATAGTCATCCAGAAAGCATCGCTAGCTTGACATGCTTGAGACAGCATCTGCAGACACCATGTGACTTATCGCTGATGTTCATATGGCGGATGATTGACGGTTTTGGACCTCCTAATTATAGTTTTTATCCGTCTGTCACAGTCGGATGTCCGTCCGGTCAGCCGACACAGCCAATCACTGAGCGTTCTTTAACTTGTAGTTCTTCCATGTATCAGAATAGTTATTTTCTTGTTTGACTCGCAGTACTTCACCAAAATACCTCTGGAACAAAAAGATAACATTTTGTAAATTAAAATAGATTTGTAAAAATATGTGTACCGTATATTCAGTACATTATCCAAAAGATAGATTGACATAATTCGAATCCAAAACTTTGGTATTCGCGGCTAAGCACTTGCACCTTTTAAAGACGGTATCTTACGAGCTGTATCAGGTAGTTATTCTAGTCAATTAGTATGACTGGATGAAAATCATTCTATCCAGCGAGTGAGCATGCCCCCTCTTACTCTAGTCATACCATACCTATGTTTATACCAACGACACTCAAACGGAAAATCCGGTTGTTATAAGTAATGGAACTAAGTAATTTAGCTCGAATAGCAACGTCAATAATTATTGAAACAACGTTCCCATAATTTGGCACTCCGCTTCAGCTGCGGAATAAACTGGTTTTAAACGAGTGACTTGGACTTTTATATACTTAATGTCAAGTGAGATGCATATATAATTAGGCGTTACCGGTACAGAGACCAAAGCTAGAGGAATTAGGATTCAGGACACGGATCTGGCGAGTAATTTGATATGTGTGATAATCAGCCGGCATCCAGGTGTGGTGATACCGTGGACCTCAGGGGAGAGGGTTCAGCGGGTGGTGTGACCAACAAAAACAAGGGGTCAGCTGCCAATATATTACGCATAATGTAAACCAAGTATGACAAGACCCAGCACGAAATGTGTCCACTGGGCAAAAACGTCAAATGAATGGGGGTTTAGGCCACCTCTGTGCACATATAGGCTAAACTGGACCAGGAGAACCTCCTGAGTCAACTGGGAAAATCACGCTGGTTTTTCCCGTTGAATCAACGTCTGCGTAGCGTGATTTGTTCAGCTGGCTGGTCAACGTTGGGTGTGCGTTTAGGAATCTGTCAGGACCTCTGGTGATTGTAGATCCACGTTCAGCAGTAAGATTACACCAGGCAGAAACACGAAGTCAGTACCCTGCTCTACTGGCCCAGGGTCATGGTCGTCACCACTACTAATAGACCTACATTGTAATAGTGTACATTGTAATCAGCAAAACGTTTCTGATATATTTCATAATATTTCAGTACAATGTATAGGCATTCAATCACACCGCTGGGAAATCTGACTTATGTGGATTTCAATAATAATACATCAAACATTAGAACAATTCATATGGTAATGACCGATGTATGTTTATCATAAAAACATAAAAACAGCGTCCAGTGTTGTTTCGATGCTGGTTCAGTGTATCTGCCATTGGCCGAGCAATGAACCAGCGTTTGCCCATTATCTCCCGTTTGCAGGGATGTTTGATATGGCCCCTAACGTCCGTATGCCAACCCAGCAATCATGATGCGTTGACCCAGTGTTGGTATAATGTTGGCCCACCGTCTACGACGGCGGGCCGACATTTTACCAACACTGAATCAGCGTCTCGTGTCTGCAGGGAAACCTATTCACGTCCATTCTGATTGGTCCTGCTATCACGTGTCAACACCCGATGTGTGTCAAGGAATCAAGTGGCTGTTTCAGATAACCGACCTTGTGGGGTACCTATCTCAACCTCAAAAGCTGGGCATCCGATCAACGAATATGTGATGTTACGGTACATTACAATGCGATTGTTAATCTCATAATTGACTTTTGCGTCCAGCGACCAGTTGTCTTGTAAAGGTGTTCTGATTCTATGTATTGTTTACTTTAATTACATTGTAATAATTATCAAATACACGATTTTCTTTTCGTCTCAACAAGCACTAGATATTGACCTATTATCATTTTAATGTTAGACCAGCGTTTTATGTCATAATCATGGAGGAAAAAGCTACATGTGACTTCCGACTCACTATATATTCCTATAATTCCTATACATTTTGGATTCTTTTTCATTCTCATTTCATTTTTTCATTCTCATTTCATTTCATTTTAATCCAAGGCATCATAAGAAGAATAAAGTGGATTCCAAAACAAAGATTTAACACAAATAAGACAAGAAATAAGTTTTCTAGTTATGTTAACTAAAAAAAAAATATTCGGACCGAAATAATTAAATATAAATCTGTAAAACCTAAAAAAAAATGTTAACAATTAAAATATAGTGAACACTGAGATGTTATTTGACAATTTTCCACAAAATATTTTGTTTTTAAAGATAGGTTTAGGTAAAAAATAAACTTAAGAAAATAATATTATTGGATTGTCATAGTAAGTAGCTGAGATATGGATTATGCAATGTCACCCCACGTGCGGTGACGTTGCATAATTTTATCAATAGTTTTTGTATTGTGTAATGTTGCCCCACATGCGGTATGATAAGACACAAGAACATTGCGTGATATCAGAAATGCATTTTTGATGATATTGCATAATTTTAGAAAGTTTGTGGTCTTGCTTTTTTATCTTGCAAAGTTTAACAATTAATATGTCGCCAGTCGACCATTATCCACAAAGCCATGTGTGTTTGTCTTATTTCTGTGTAGTTATTGTTGCGAACATAAGGTCATTATATTTGAAATCGATCTCTATTGATTATGTTTTTGTGGGCTCGTGATTATAGATCAGCTGTTAAGCCAGAACTAAATAAAGTTGGTGTTGCCATTTATGAAATGAGGAATACGTGATACAATGACTACACATCTACATGGTATAGGCTCGTATGTAGTTATATAAAATGTTATTGCACTTCAGTCATTCATGCCGTTTATATTTATCTTGTATTTTTAATGACACCACGCCATGTGTGCTTTACCATGGTCTGCGTACAGTTTATCTCAGATTTACCCATGTTATTATTATCAGATAGTGGATGGCCGCCCGGCAAACACGATACGCTTACTCATTGTTGTTCTAAAACAGGGGGACGTTGGGCCAACGTTCAGCCAGTATTGGGTTAACGTCTCGTGTGTACTGGTAATGGTACAAGAACCCCCAGCAAACGCGATGCGTTGATCCAATGCCGGTCTAATGTTGGCCCACCGTCTACGACCAGCATCGGATCAACGTGTCGTGTTTGCTGGGATTCTGTCGTGCGATGCCATACAGCAGTAACTGCTAACTTTACAAGTTAGCTGTTACTCCATGTAGGCACTGCAGCAATGCATTATCGCGATTCATTCACACTTCGCTTGATAAACAGTGCCTGTTTAAACGAAAAAAACCACTCGTCTGTACAGCTACCCGCTTTTTAATCTGTATCCCGCTACGTAAGGGTGTTAATGTATTTAAATTTTCATCCACTTGAAGTTGTGTCTCGCTACCGCGACCCATAGGCCTATATTTTGTATTAATTTCAGACAAAGCATTTTGCAAATCTTTATATTTACACACACATTTAATTCCAAATATCAGTGACCTGTTCGGCTGATAAAAGGGATTAAAAAAGACTATAGTGGAGTATGTTCATAAAATATTTTTGTAGGAAAACCTGATGCATGGGATCGACAGAGTTCAGACTTCGGACTTAGATTTCAGACGTAAAGAGTCATATTTATTAACATCATGTAGAGAGCATTCAAACATCAGAGTTGATAACGTCAAACTAAACTCGCCATTTTCCATTAACGAAAAACCACCATGTCTCGACTTTCAATTTGATATACCACAATTGAGTATTTCATACAATTTGACTATTTTCATTCAATGTGATATGGGCATAACTCCAGTGGCGTTTCACAACTGTGAGTGAATAAAATGTAGCTAAAAATTCCGATAGGAGAGGCCTGTTAAAGAGGCAAGGTAGCATCAAATGTTAAGTATCGTTCGCACGTTCCAATATCGTTAACTTGTTGTGAGTGCCACTTGTAGCAGCATTTCTTGTTCTAGTGGACACGAACGTGGTAAGTAACCGGCGATCACCACACGACTTCCCTACGTCTCAGCAAATACGGAACGTTGATCCGATGATGGCTTAATGTTAGTCCATCGTCTGCGACGATGACCCAGCATTAGTTCAACGCTTCCTGTTTTCTGAAACAGGGAACCAGCGTGTCTGAACAGATCAGCTCGTGCAACTGTTTCAAAAAATGTCATTTAAATATAATTTATGTCACTGATAAGTTAGTATTATTTATGGTAGACATTATTCGTAGAGGTCGCAACATGTTTTTATCCATCTTTTTGAATTGTCCATTGCGTGTACGCATGGCGTTTTTAAAACACACCACTACATCATTTTCTTTGTCCGACCACTACATTTTATCAAAGAGAAAGAACACAATTCGATACATTCGTAGATCCGAATGTACATACAAAGAATATGTGCAGGTGTTCTAATATTTGATATAGAAAACCTCAATTTAATTGTCAGTATGGCTAAACCATGAAATATCAGTCATGCAGTTTGATGGTAAAAACAGTATACTGTGCCCTCCCTGACCTGTACAAAAAATGATAGTAGATTCGTAAATCCGAATCTACTGGTTTAACAATAGACTGACGTCACAGGTGCATTTTAAAAGCAGGGAATGGAGAGTTATTGTTGGTATCCTTGTACAGACCAATTGTCAAGGTGGGCATATTATGTATTAAGAATGTAGAGTTCCTCGGGCCTTATCCCATACGTAAACGCTTTCTATGTACATATGCTGAGCAGCGCCAATGTTATGACAAATCAAAATAAACAAAATAAAACTATACCGACGTATATAATAACACTTCTACTTGGTTGTGTTTTTGTCGAACATTATCTGATTATACAACTTATAGGCAATTGAGAATGTATGCCTATTAGGATGACTAGGGATTATATGAAAACAAACATAGGCTAATTTAATGCACACCAAAGGTTAGTTGACAGGTATATTGTTGATTTAATATTTAAGCAGTTCAAAATATCTCCATTTAACTGTTATGATAACATGTATGCAAGCTGAGTGTTTCAACATATTTTGACATCACGAGTAGCTAGATTTTTCATACATAAGCTAAGTAACAATACATAACCTCACATTATTTTGTATTTATATGTGTAAAACTCCATATAAATTGCCAAAAGTGTGTAAGGATTATAATAATAGCTCAAAAACCTTGATTAGCACGTAAGAGTTGGGCATACAGCGCAACCCAGCAAACACGAGACATTGAGGCAATAAATTATTATACCAATGTTGATCCACCTTCTACGACGCTGGTCTCACATTGAACCAACAATGTCTCGTGTTTGTGGGGAATGCACTTGAGCTAAGTATTGACACAGATACGATGATCTGCACCTGTTACATCCCACAGCGGCCCAAGTCCAGAACTAAAGCAAACAGACTAAATGACAGGCGTATAACCTGATAACTATGATTTGGATGAGTTATATATCCCAGCAAGCAAATGAAATGAAATGAAATGAAATGCAATGAAAGGAATCGGATTTTAGGCGACTTTTGTGCACATACAGGCTAAATTGTGCCAGGAGAACCTCCTCAGGATGGTAAGATGAGTGAGATGACATTGCTCTCCAGACACAGGATTCGAAATTCAAACCCTGGAGGTATAAGGTCGACCACGCTACCTCTCAGTCACGGAGGCTCCCCACAATACTGAGTTTTACGAGTGGATAGGGAAGACACATTTTTGTTTCTTTCAAACCGTTGAGACCGGGAAGCGAACCCCGAAATGTAGCGTGAAAGGCAGCGGTGCTAGGTGCTAACCACTATCCTAGGGCCCCCGCCCATCCCAGCAAGAGCCGTTGACCCAATGTTGTTTTAATTTAGGCCCAGCGTCGTAGACGGTGGCCAAAATTAAGCTAACATTGGTTCTGAGTCAGCCATTAAGAGAAGACTCGGCATTCTCTTAATGGCTGACTTTTAAGTGTTTAATGGCACAGTTCAATATAAAGTCAGTTAGTACTAGAACATTCAGCATTCTCTTAATAACTGACTTTAGTGTTTTCTAGTGTTGACACCCTTGAATTCTAAACTCAGTCATTACTAGAAGGCCCAGAAATCGGTTAATGGCTGATTTTAATGAGCTGTCTAGAGTTTATTGCACACTTGAGCAGTAAAGTCAATCATTACTACCATTATCTTAATGGCTGACTTTAGTGTGCTTTAATGTTGTCATAATGATCCTCTTACGTATAAAGTCAGTCATTATAATGTCCTAAAGTCAGGCAGAAGGTTCAACATTCCATAATGATTTTAGTATGATTCCTGGTATTTTACTACGCGGCATGACCGCCCCGCCTAACTTCGTCATCAGTGCAGTATTTTACAACACAATTCAAAACCTAAAATAAGTGATTACTAGAGGACACCGCCTTCTTGTAATGGCTGACATTATTGTGTATATAGCTTCTCAGCAAACATGGACACCAGGAAGATGCTGCAATAATGTTGGACCAGCTTTGCATAGCCCATATATAATTATAAAATTAAATAAATCATAAAATATAATTCACTGAGAGAAATTAGGTAAAATCACACGGTCTAAAGTAGACATACAGTGTTATAGTGAACGAGTCATTGACAAACTGCTGGCTTTATGTCGGCCCACCGTCTGCGACGCTGACCCAACATCAAACCAGCAGTGAGTCAACATGGTCTGGTGACGATCGCCTGTGGTATATGGAATGAATGTCATAATGATGATATCATGACGATTACAACAGAAATAGACTTCCGTGCAAAGCCAAAAAAGCAGTAACTTCTTGAATTCTAAATAAGCAGTTACTGCGATTTGCTTTGCACGGCACTATGGTCATCATGTGACGCAACTATAATCAATGATCTCAACCCTTACACTGTTAAGCTCGACAAAATTCGTTTTTAATCAGTTTTATTAGAAGGTTCAATCACAGTAACTGGGAATAAAATAAGCGTTTTAAAAACATTAAGATTTGAAAATGGTTGGTTTCAAATTAAACAATATTTATAAACAGTATTTTTCACCCGCATGACGTTGTGGGTCGCGGTAGCGAGACAGAAATTCAATTAGGAAAATATTCAAATTATTTAATTTAGCGTTTTGAGGATTGAACAATTTCCCTATCAGTTTGTACGGCTTCATTTGGAGGTGAAACGTATATTAGATAGGAAAACATGTCAGCGAGACTCAGCTTCAAGTGAGTTCTCCAAAATGCAATACAACAATACCAGCATCATGAACTGTAAAATAAAGTTGTTTTTAGAATGAACACACACAGGCTAGTACAATGAGTATTGTATCGGCAAATTACAATAAGTGAACAGTACAGATTTGCAATTGGAAATTGCCTTGATATCAGTTGAGAATGAAACACAATAAATGACACCGAAGTAGTGTACTCTACACACACTTAAAAATAACGACTAAACATGCAAATCAGTACTGTTCACTTATTGTAATTCTATCACGTAATAAAATGTGTAATTGTCAATTCGTAAGGGAATTTCAAAAAGGAAGTACAAGGGATTGGCCAATTACATTTCGTTAACTAATCATTTACCATAACAAATATTGTGAATCTTTAAATAGCCACCGAGAAAATTGTGAAAGGTTACACTCAGCATGTGGTGAAACGAACAGACGATAGTTGTATATTTTCTGAAAACCTGCTTGTCGATAAATAGATTATGTCCCTAAGTTTCAATCGGCAATATATTTGCTTATTATGCAAATATATACAATACCGTAACTTGTGTGATTTCCATGAGCATAGCTAAAAAGAAGCAACTGCTTACTTGAAAAAAAGTACTGTATTATTTTGGCTTTGCACGACAAGGATGTGGTAGTCTCATACACAGTCATGACGATGTTTTGTCCACTTCGGGACAGAGAAGGTCAGTGAGCCTTAGGGTATCACTGTACTATTTTGGCTTTGCTCGACAAGGATGTGGTAGTCTCATACACAGTCATGACGATGTTTTGTCCACTTCGGGACAGAGAGGGTCAGTGAGCCTTAGGGTATCACTGTACTAAGTGCCTCGTCATTCTATACAGTCTTCATACGTGCTAACACCGGTGTTGTTAGAATTCACCCGGCGCTGTACTCAAATATTTACTTATTAAATATTTGCCGACAGTATACCTGAAAAAACTGCCGTATAAATTAGCTCTCGTAATATTACACTTGCGCTGGTGAATTGTTTACCTGGTATTTTTCATTTATTTGAAACTGGAATTGCTGACGCAATTTTCCAGCCTCGAATAACGAAAAAAAAATATATTTAGGAAAAATAGACCCCCCCTAAAATTAATTATTATTCACTTGGCACCTACCACTAGATATCTTTCAGTGGCATTTCATTTGGTTCGAAGCTTGCTTATAAGTATGTAAATACGGTTTTAGCAGCACAAGGGTAAATATGCCATGTCCTAGAGTGCAAAGTGGGGTGATTATTTTTAATGCACAGATACATGTATAATATAGATTGGTAAGAGGTCTATACAGCCAAGTGTAAACAGTCTGATAGCCTCCCAGCAAACACGATACATTCAAACAATGACATTTTAATGTTGGTCCACCGTCTGAGATACTGGCCCAACATTAAAGCAACATTGGGTAGACGTATCGTGCTTGCTGGCCTCCAGTCAAAGCTTGTTGTTTGTACACAAGTCTCGTAGTTTCCTCTGGATCTGATATATTCATATCACTGAAAATGCACTTCCCTTGTGGCGTAACCTCTTGAACGCCAGTAACCTAGCAAATACAAAGCATTTGTATAACGTTTGTATAATATTGGGCCAACGTCGAAGACGTTGTACAAAAGTTATACAAATGCTTTGTGTTTGCGGGGAACGACTATAATGCTCTGAAAGAAAAACGCAGTATCTGCTCACTTGTAAGATAAGCAGATACTGCATTAAGAATTTACACGGCGGCATATGGTTCTTAATCAGTTTTTAAAGCTAATTTTGTGGAAATGGAAGATGTATCGATTTAAACTTTCATTCAAGCTGATTCTGATTCTAACGGGATGAAAGTTGTGTGTCGAATCAGCGAGATGCAACTTTAAGTTATTTTTTTTTGGCGCCTATAATATGAAAATGATAAACTGTCAAGTTTACATCCAAGCACACAACATCACATAAGGAGCTATTTTGACAAGACGATGCAAATATTTTGTCAAAATCAAAAAAACAATCCTACACTTTTATGTTTGCGTGTTGACAATGATCACACAATGTCCAGTTTAGAGCGAAGTAAAATATTAACCCTTACACTTCTAAAGGCGACAATAGTTGTTTTTGATTTGTTTTATTAGGAGGCTAAAATACAGCCATTGGGAATGGAATGAGCGTTTGTACAACAAGATTTGAAAAAATTATGTTGTGTCTCAAATTATCTCAGACAATTTTTCTCGAAATCGTTTATGTTCAGCTGATATTTGTAGTATAATTTATATATTTTTAGCAAAGACAGTGTACAATCGCTCATGAGCTGAAATGGTCAGCGATATTATGGCTAATTATAGAAGCATCAACCTTTTAACTATTTAATTGCCAAGTTATCCCATTGCAATTTTCAACCAGTTGAAGATGTGTCTCGCTCACCCGAAAGACAACTTAAAACGGGTGAAAATTATCAACATTTGTACAAGAGTTAAAACCCTGCTTATCGAATACGCCTCCCATGACATACAAGGATCTGTTGTCTGTCCTGTGCTTTTCAATGTTTTTATTCATGATCTATTTATTTTGTCAAAACTGTCCTGCTTACAAATTATACAGATGCTAACACTCTTTCCTATGCGAATATAAATTTCCAAATTATCAAATTACACCTGGAAAGGGAAGCAGAAAAATGCATCTGGTGCTTCGCTATAAACTGCATGAAAGCCAATCCGGACAAATTTCAGGCTATTTTATTAAATTGCGAGAGTGAGGGCAGTCATTGTCTTTACGTAAGTAGTTGCTCCATTGAGCCAAGCGAAGAAGTATGACACTGCCGGGAGTGAGACTGGAAAATCGGCTAGTTTTTAACCACCATACCAACAAATTATGTAAAAAGACAGGCAGACAAGTAAATGCTCTGAATAGACTATGCCATCACATCAGTCAAGATGTGAGGATGGCCGTTTTCAGAGCTTTCATCTTGAGCAATTTTCAGTACTGCCCAGCCATATGGCACCATTGCTCAGTATCAAATACTAAAAAAAATAGAAAAAATCCAAGAACGGGCTCTGCGGTATGTCACAAACTACTATAAATCCGACTACAGATATTGTCAGACTAGCTTTCCTTCGCTGGAAGAGGAACAACGACAACAAATAGCTATTCAGACCTTCAAAACTGTAAAAAAAACTTTTCGCCGCCATACCTTCAGGATCTAATCACACCGCGGAAATGTACTCGAATTCTTAGAAATTCTGTGAAACCCTAGAAATACCTTTTTACAATAGAGTTAGACAAGGAACATATTCATTTTCATTCCTGGCACCAAAGATCTGGAACAATCTACAAGACGAAATTCGTACAGTATCTGATCTTCCCTAATTCAGGAAAGCCATAGCTACTGGTCCGTACACAGTTTTTTCATCAAAACCTCCGTTTGTTCAGTCTCCAGCTCCCTGCAGTGTGCTTTCTGGTGTGTTCGTATAAACTAAATTTATATAATAGTGTGTCTTTTGTTGTATCACCTTACAACTTTTCATATTTTTTTACTCTTATATTATATTTTAACTTTTATATTGTTACTTAGTACAAATGCGCTTTTGCAGAACCTTTATATAATTTTACCTAAGCTCCAGGTATCTGCAGAACTGAGTCAGCCGAACTGCCTGTGTTAGATGTTATTGCTATGTCATGTTTTATATATCACAAGTCGCTGAAATAGCTATTGTTAGCTAATGTTTTGCTGTATACACTTGCGACTATAAATACATCTTATCTAGATCTTATCTTATCTTATGATTATAGTCGTTATCTGCACTTATCCATTTCAGTCTGTAGACGTCAGGTTCTGACGTCTACGTCTAAAGAATTAAAATATTTATAATGACCGTAGAGACACAACATAGGTATTCAAATGAAGCGGAAAGAACTAACCAGGCCTAAGACATTTTATGATTATTTCAAATTAAAACAAAACCTCTGCCCCCCCCCCCCCCCCCCATGGTTCAGGTAAAAATATTTCAGCGTTGTAAGGGTTAAAAAATAATATTCGATGACGGCATACAGTTGAATCAGCTGACTTTGGCCAGACACGAGACGAATTTATCGTGTAAGTTTCACGTGACTACGCACGCCGCGAGATCGTCACGTGAATTGACCGCTGTGTGCATCACAATGCTATGTCACATCGTGTTAGACACTTATTATCATTTTCACAGCACGATAGAATGATTACGTAGAAGCATCGCGTGATGACTCACTCCATAAACCAAAAATAGGCCACTGTAAACATTCTGTCTATTTAGGCCACATTATGCTTTGTAAAATTATTATAATGCGTAGGCCTACGTTATCAAATAGGCCGAGAGCCATAGAATCGCGTATAGGATAAAGCACGAGGACCTCTACATTCTTAGCTGTGGAAAAGGCCGAGGCCGAGGGCCAAGGCTTTTTCCACAGCTAAGAAAGTAGGGCTCCGAGGGTTTTAACTGACTTAAAACATCCGATCATAATGAAGATCTTTTATAATCAACAGCTCGGTCACACCTGACTGAGCATAT